>CANXYI012140279.1:0-16086 GCA_948208565.1 Hura crepitans | reverse complement strand
CAAACAGATTTTCCCTTTACCCAACCCGCAAATTGGTTCAATTGAGAATACACTACAGCTCCAAATACATTATTGCATGGTTTTTGAAATTGCCTGTGGAATAAACTCCTATTGGAAAAAATAGAACTTCCCACTACTTTTTTAATACAAGGATAATGATGTGAGAAGGAAAGAAAGAGAAGACTGAACTACTATGAAGTCAGTTACTGTCACAGAAAATTGATGGACACTAGATATTCACCATGCTTGAGTTATAGAAAACGGTTCATATCCAATTTTAAGGCAATTTGACCCTTGATCCTTAGTTCTCACCAGAAGTTCCTCTGGACAGATCAAGAAACAAGTTTTGGTAACTCAACTGTTAAAAATCCAAGTAACTCAAAGACAAATCACAGTAAATATCCAGTTGTTATTTGTTTCTCATATTATTGCCCTTGACATTGAAGGAACTGATTAACTTTGTTAGAACTATATGATATCTTACAGAAACTTAGTTGTCAGGATTGGCCACAGGTATTTAATCAAACTTATGGGCTCAAAACAGAGGAAGAAAAGTGAAAGGCATTGAACATGCCAATTTCTCTTTGAAGCATAATTTGTATTAACAATAGTTCTAAATTACAAAACCATCAGTTTTCTACTACACTTTTTCTTTTAATCTTTTAATAGAAGGGAACACAAATTACCAATAACCAACAAACTTGAAAATATCATGCCCTAACGTGTGTGATAGATTTCAACAAAATGTGTAGTCACAAAACAAAAGTTAAATGAATGGTCCTCCCTTAATCTATCATCAAAATAAATTTAAACTAAGATGGCAGAAACACAAGTGACTGAAGGAAATAATTACCTTGGGAACAAAGACATTGCCTGAGCTGTTTTGCGCAACACCTTCATATAACAAAGAGCTAACTTCAGGATGCAGCTGTGAGGAATTGTCCGGTAGATTCATCTTCTCTTTCCCAACATAGGCCTCAACTACAGTCATCTGTCATATATAAAATACACTGCTGAACTGAGATATCTCAAAACTTTTTTGAAGAATTGGTAAGAATAACAAAAGGTATAAATTTATATCCATGTCCTTCTATTAGACTATCTATGAGAATAGAGATCAGTTAATCTTTAATAATTCAAAACATCTATTAAATTAATTAAATAGAACATATGATGTTTCATAGATGTACCAATTATAGATCTAATTCATTGGTAAATGTTAGAATATTAGCTGTTAATATCTTGTAGCTGTGTAATTACTATGATTCAGGGATTTGATCTTGTAGGTATAATTAGTATGTTTCCTAATTGAGGTATAGAAATCTGTATATAAATCCCTGTATGTAGAAGAATTTAGCAATAGAAATCAGAAAATTCTCTCTATTCTTCTCTATTTCCCTTCCTTTTCAGAAATTTCATATGATATCAGAGCCAGGTCTTCAAGTCCCATCTCTATTTTCCATTATTTCTGGGTTCTTTATGAACTCTCAATTTTCTCTTTGCTAGGCTCTCTGCTTCCTAAAATCACTACTAGGAAGTGGCCCGTTTGCCTCATCGACCAACTCAGAATCAGCACCACCTTCAGTTCAGCCCCTTGCTGGATTCCGGTCACCAAAACAGCCGCATGTAAGACGTGCGTTGTTTCCATTGTCTAGCATCTTCTTCACGCACTAATGCATGCAAGCATGTGCATGGCCATTGTTTTTCCAATCTTCTGCTCCAGCGTCACAACCTCATTTCCAACAAGATTCTAGAGATAGATGTTAGGAATATTCCTAACAAAGAGAAAACAGATTGATTAGATTGAAAAAAATACAGAAGAATTAGGGAGAGAAAAAGAGGAAGAAGAAGACAAGGGAGTGATTTAGAGAGAGAGAGAGAGCAGAGAATAGGAGAGAGAAGAATAATTTCTCAATATGATTCATAATTGTGGTCCCCTTAGGGACGTTACATGATATATGTATGATTACAGCTGAGTGAGCTGTAAGACTGACCTGGGCATGAGACACGCTTACTGACCTCTAACAAACCAGCTAGCACAGCTGGATTACATTTATAGAATATATTCAGCTAGTAACAGAAATAACTAATTAGTTCTTAGGCCTATGAGTATACTTAACAAGACCCTCCCCATAAGAACATTCTTGTCCCCAAGAATGGAAAAAATCAGGAAATTGTCGTTGAACATAGTGGAGATCTTTCCAAGTAGAATCAAGTGACGGAATATCTTTCCATTTGATGAGAACTTGTTGAATGCGAGTATCCCCAACTAGAATCGTTCTAAAATTCAGAATTTTCTCCGAAACAATTTGAAATTCATCATTGAAGAGAGGGGGAAGTAGTGGGTTGACTATAGCACCATCTCCAACCTTCTTTTTCAATAAAGAGACATGAAAAATGGGGTGTAGCTTGCAATTTGGCGGCAGTTGTGACTTGTAGGCCACATTCCCAATCCTTTCTAAGATAGGAAAAGGTCCATAATACCTAGTTGTAAGCTTGATGGACTTTCAAATAGCCAAGGTTAGCTGCCTGTAAGGTTGGATCTTCAAATAAAATTCATCCCCAATATGAAATTCTCTGTCTGATTAGTGCTTATCTGCCGATCGCTTCATTTTATTCTTACCGGTAGCTAGTTGTTCTTTGAGGTAGGAGTTCATGGCTTCTCTTTTATAAAGATAGTCCTCCACAGCTGCTACTGTAGCTGGAAGGAGATTAAGGCTAGGCAATGGAGGTTGGTACCCGTAGATAGCCTGGAAGGGGCTCATTTTGATAAAGGAATGGAAGCTAGTATTGTAACAATATTCCGCCAAACTTAACCATTTGAACCAAGACTTAGGTTTATGGAAAGCCATGCACCTCAAGTAGGATTTTAAGCTCCTATTAAGCCTTTCACTTTGACCATCAGTCTGGGGGTGATAGGCAATATTGAAATGGAGGTTAGTGCCTAGGAGTTTCATAAGATCTTTCCAAAACCCACTTGTAAAAATCTTGTCCCAGTCTAATACTATTGTGCTGGGCATCCCATGAAGTTTGAAAACTTGATTGAGGAAGGTATGGGCCACATCTGAAGCAGAGTAGGGGTGTGAAAGGGGCAAGAAATGGGCCATTTTTGAGAACTTATCTACCACTACTAGGATAGTATCAAACCCTTCTGACTTAGGCAGCCCTTCTATAAAATCCATTGTGAGGTCTTGCCAAATCTAGTTAGGGGTAGGAAGTGGTTGGAGCAATCCAGGCGTAGCCATTGATTCAAACTTGGAACGCTAACATGTATCACATTGGGAGACCCATTTTATGACATGTTTGTGCATCCCGAGCCAATAAAAAGTGCCTTTTAGCCTTGTGAGAATACCCTTGATCCCAAACTGCCCTCTAATAGGGGAGTTGTGGCAAGCGGAAAGTAGTTGATGTCTCAGTGAAGTGGAGGAACCAATATACAGCTTGCCCTTGTATCGTATGAGTCCACCACTAAGGGAATGATTAGGAAGAGAAGTGGGGCAGTTGGATAATTGTTCAATCAATTTTTGGGCTACAGCATCTGGCAAGTAGGAGTGGAGAACCTCTTGGATCCAAGTGGGGGTAATCGCTAAAGTGGACACCACATGTAGATGTAGTGAAATTGGTATTTCAAATTTTGTGGAAAGGGCATCTACGACCTTGGTATCCACCCATCGTTTATAATGAATGTTGTAGTCTAAACCCAATAACTTGCCGATTCCCTTCATCTGAATGCAATTGTGCAAACGCTGCTCCAAAAGGTGCTTAATACTTTCATGATCTATTTTGATAATGAAATGAGAGTGCTCCAAATAATGCCTCCAAGTGGTAACAGCATGTATGATAGCCAATAACTCCCTTTCATATGCTGAAAGCTGCTATGACTGAGGGTTGAAGGGTTTGGAAATGTAGGAAATAGGTCTGTCTTGTTGAAGTAAATCAGCACCAATACCCAAATTGCTAGCATCACACTCAATATAGAATGGTTGATGGAAACTAGGTAAGGCCAAGATTGGGGCTGAAGTCATGGGGCTTTTGAGGTGGCATGCTAAGTAATGGGGAACCAATGAAATCGGTCCTTTTTGAGTAAGTCATTCAATGGCTTGGCTATCAACCCATGGCTTTTTATGAATCTTCTACAATATCCAGTTAACCCCAAAAAACCCCTTAAGCTCTTGAGATTGGTAGGAATTGGCCAAGATACCATAGCTTCCACCTTACTAGGATCAGTGGCCACCCCTTGGGATGAAATAATATGCCGTAAATACGAGATCTACTACTGGCCGAATTCACATTTAGACTCCTTAGCATACAATTGGTGTTGAAGCAGTAATTCAAGAACTATTCTAAGATGCTGCAAGTGAAGCTCCAAAGATGAACTGTACACCAGCATATCATCAAAAAATACCAAAACAAAACTTCGTAGATAGGGTTGGAAGACAGTATTCATGAGAGCTTAAAAGATGGCTAGGGCATTAGTTAGGCCAAAAGGCATAACTAAGAATTCATAATGCCCCGAGTGAATCCTAAAGGTTGTTTTGTGAACATTTTCTTGCATCCGAATCTAAAAATAGCTAGATCTGAGATCAATTTTGGAAAAGTAAGTTGTCCCTTGTAATTCATCACGTAAATCTTCAATCGATGGTATAGGAAACTTGTCTTTGAGTGTAATCTTGTTAAGTGCCCTATAATCCACACAGATCTCCAACTCCCATCCTTCTTTTTAACCAAAATGACAGGTGAGGCATAGGGACTTTGGCTAGGTTGTATAATGGAATTAGACAACATTTCTTCCACCAATCTCTCAATTTCGTTTTCCTGATAGTAATAATACCTATAAGGTCTAACATTGATTGGTTCTAAGTTGGGTTTGAGGGGAATTGAGCGATCATGGGATCTAGGTGGGGGTAGGCTTTTGGGAATTTGAAAAATAGTGGAGTATTGGGATAAGAGTGGTCTTACAGGTGCTAGTACTAGCTTTTTGTTGGAATTGAGAATGCTATCATCTGTTGGTTGCAGCTGAATAAGGAAAAATTTGGTAGTGAAGCCCCACCAGCCATTGGAAGCTGATTTGTGAAATGATTTAGAGGTCATCAACTTTAGGCTTGCTTGTTCACTTAAGCCTTTTAATTTAAGCAATTTACCCTGATGCATAATGGACAATTTGTTCGTAGCAAAGTCAAAAGAGACTAGCGAATGGCACTTCATCCAGTCCACTCCTAGAATCAGGTCATAATCTCCTAATTCAAACACCCTTAAGTCAAATTTGAATTTGCTTACTTGCATGGACCAAATACACTGATTACATTTGTCCTTAACTACAATTTTCCTCCCATCAGCTACCATTACAGCCACGGGTGGAACTTGGGTGACAGGAAGTTTAAGCTCTTTTGCCAATTTTGAATCCACAAAACTATGTGTGCTGCCACTATCAATCAAAATCATATTAGCTCGACCATTTACTTGCCTTGTTAGCTTGAGAGTACTGTCACTCAACCCACCATACCATCTATAGCATTCAAGGAGAGTGACATGTGCTCCATGTCAGCAATCAACTGCCGTTCATCGATATCATCAACCTCTTATCAATCTTCCTCATCATACTCTTCAGCTTCTAGAGTCTGTAAGACCATTAGTTTCTTTGTAGAACACTGATGACCCGGAAAATACATCTCCCCACACCTACAACAAGTTCCAGGGCTTCTTCTTGGGTTATTGTAGGTGGATTTAGGCTAATTGCAATGGTTTTCAGTAAGCTTGGGGTTAGATGCCTTAGATTGGGGGTTAGACAGGGTTGATTGATTTGGTTTAGTAGGGGAAGGGACATGAATAGGACTGGTTTTAGGGCTTGTAGTGGTTGTTTAGGTGGAAAGACCCCACGGTTCAGGTTGATTCTAATACTTTAAGCCATTTTTAGGTTTGAGGGCTTCTAGGTGTGTCTCCTATAACTTAGCTTGTTCAATGGCCACATACAAATCAATAGGCCTGAACATTTTAATAACCCACCTTATTTCATCCTTTAACCCACTAATGAAACAGGAAACGTAGTATGACTCAGCATGCTGTGGGTAAAGCTTCTCCATCTAAAGTTTCAATTCCACAAACTGATCTTAATAAACCTCAACAAAAGAGGTCTGGCGCAACTTATGAAATTCTTCTACTACTTCAGCTTCACCCAACCCCCGAAATCGAACTACTAAAGCTTCTGAAAACTCATCCCACAGTATTCCTTGTCTTCCCCTACTCCACTTTAAAAACCAGGATTCAGCCCGTTCTACTAAGAAAAGACTTGCCAACTCAACCTGGCATTCAGGAGCAACTTCATAAATCTAGAAATTCTTCCTGCATTTGCTAACCCAAGCTCTAGTACCATCCCCATCAAAGCTAGGTAGGTCACATTTAGGCAACATGCGATAAAGATAAGGAGTATTGAGCATAAGATTGTTTCTAGCATGATCCTAAGGTGTGGGTAATATGCCTCATCCTATTCTAGAAGGGAAAGAAGTAGGAAGCAGAGTTTCCTTACCTCTAGTGGACCTAAAGGCAACAGTGGATGGTTAAATTGGAGGAGGAGGAGTTGAAACTTGTGGCAAGGAATTCTGAATTAACTAAGCAATGTGAGCTAAGGAGCATTAGTTTTCCAATCGCTGCTCCTCACAAATGACCTAGGTCTTGTGTTGCTCACAGCGGAGATCGTTTTGTTCCTGTAACAGGGTCTCCATGCAAGTCGAGTGCTCCTGTTGCAGCTCTTGGAAACGCGCCCCTTGTTCCTCAAATTTAGCATTGAAGAGCTGAAGATGCTCATCGAGCTCTTCGATTGATGGTGGAGAGTCCCCGGAGGCAAAACCCTTGCTTTTCCAAGCTGTTTGGTTCTTGCTCATAGTCACTCTATTTTTGGATCAAAAAACAGAGGTAAATAGAGTAGTTTATGCGAAAGAAGAATTAAGAGGAAGGAGGAACAAGAACTGACAGGCTCTGATACCAATTTGTTAGGAATATTCCTAATAGAGAAAACGAATTGATTAGATAGAAAAAAGTACAAAAGAATTAGGGAGAGAAAAAGAGGAGGAAGAAGAAGACAAGGGAAAGATTTAGAGAGAGAGAGAGAGAGAGCAGAGAATAAGAGAGAGAAGAATAATTTCTCAATATGATTCATAATTGTGGTCCCCTTAGGGACATTACATGATATAGGTATGATTACAGCTAAGTGAGCTGTATGACTGACCCGGGCATGTGACTCACGCTTACTGACCTCTAACAAACCAGCTGGCACATCTGGATTACAATTATAGAATATATTCAAATAGACCATCTATTCTTCAGGTATTACTTCTTTTCACAATGTCAAACAGTTCCAAAAGGTTCTGGTTTTATCAAAACTTTATTCTCCTCTAATATTCTTGCTATTGCTCTTGTTAAGTTAAAGGGTAGTAATAATTATGTGTCATGGGCTGCATCAGTTGAATTATGGTTTATGAGAGAAGGGTATGAAGACCAATTAGAGAAAAATGGTTCTAAAATTGGTGAAAAAGGTAAGGCAACTTGGCTTGAAATTGATGCGCAATTGCATAATTTTTTATGGCATTCCCTAGACCCTGAACTTCTCTCCCTCTTTCAGCCTTGTAAAACCTATAATAAAGTCCGGACAAAAGCTAAAACTTTATATGCTAATGATGCTCAAAGAATATATAAGTTGTCTCTGATATTGTGCACCTCCAACAAAATCAACAAGATTTGACATGGTACTCGGGAAAAGTAGAAACTCTAAGGAATGAATTTAACTCTCTCATGCATCTAAAAGTATTGCTGCACAAGACAAACAAAGATACAAATTCTGTATGGTCCTAGCCTTAATAGGACTTAAACATGAGCTTAGTTCCGTGCAAGATCAAATTCTAGCAACCTGTCATCCCTTCATTGAAAAATTTTTCTGCTAGGCTTTTACATCTTTCATCAAGCCATACAGAACAATAATAAGACAAAAGCATCTAGTTTAGCTGCTCAGTCCAAACTAGCTAAGAAAGTCTATATGGAGCAACCTCCTAGATTTGTAGCTAAAGAGCAGTCAAGATTGGTTTGTCAATTACGACAATCATCTTATGGGTTGAAGCAGTCTCTAAGAGACTGGTTTGGGTGATCTAGTCTTGTAAAATAAGAAATTTTAAAATTATGACACATCATGCAAAGAAGAAGGTAAAAGAGAAATCTATAAAGGAAATGTATTTAGCACTTCTCATTATCAAGAAGAATTTTTTCCATTTGATTATTAATTTATTCTCAACAAAAGAATATGTTAGTAGTTTATATATATATATCGACACCCTTATATAAATTATAAATAATAAAATTTTGGTTAATTTTGATTATTATTTTTGTGATAACCAAATAATTTGAATTTTATTCATTGAAAACTTTACTGAAACAAAATTTGAATAGCCAAACTAATAGAATTTTGCTGGTTAAGTTCCCCTAAGCTGTCCATTACTATGTTGTAATAAGAAAAAAGAGGAAAGGTGATGCAGCCGCATCAGATTTCCTAGTCTAGCTAGGCTTCCTAGTCAAACTAGGATTTACAGTATTACTTCCTTTCCAGCGTTTACTGGATTTTACTTTTTGTTCTTCCTTTATTGTCTAAGATTTCTATTTAGTGAAGTATTTTACCTTTCCTTCTAGAATTAGGATTTATCTTAAACTAGTATAAATAAGACAGGTTTATTATTGTTTTATTTTAAGTTTCGAATTATATTCAAAGGCTTTTTCCTTAAACCTAAATATGTTTTATTGTTCCAACCTAAATCACCCTATTCTAGCTTAATTATAGAAATCAATTGCCCCCTAAACTCTCTGCTGTGTCAAGTGGTATCAGAGCAATAACGCCAATCCTATTTGAGCATTTGAGCGCTAAAAATTTTGCAGCTGACAGTAGTAAGAATGGGAACCATGGTGAAGAAGAACATGCCAATCTTATTTTTATCAATAGGAAAGAAACACCGGGTTTGGTTGAGGGCAATAATGTAGCTGAATACAGATATGTTTCTGAGTTCAACAAGTGGCAGCTCTAAAATTAGACCCTGCTTTGATAATCCAAATATTAGTAAGTTAAATGTATCTAGTACTACAACTCCAATTTATCATGGTACTAAGATGGAGACTGATAGGCAAAGTTCTGAAGAATGGCGTCTCCAATAATGTGGCTCAATTATTTCAGGTGCCACCAAAAAGTCCAACTCAACGGAGCTGAGTTTTCCTGACTCGTGGAGAATGATGCAGCCACACATCTTAGTCAAATTAGGATTTGCAGTCTTATTTCCTTTCTGGCATTTTCAGCATTTTAGTTTTTACTTTATCTTTATTGTTTAAGGCTTTCTATTTAGTTAAGTATTTTGACCTTTCCTTCAACAATTAGGATTTATCTTAACTAGTATAAATAGGACAATTTTATCAGAGGTATATCATCTTATTTTCAATTCAGAATTATATTCAATTGTTTTTTTTTTCTAAAACCTAATTATGTTTTGTTGTTCCGACCTACAACTCTATTGGGACCAATTGTCCCCCTAAACTCTTCCTCTGCATCAAAAGGAAAATAACATCCTGAAGTTGACCATTGTGCCAAAATACACTCCTCTCCCATCACGGTCCAAAGAAGGTGTTGGCACAACATAGCTGAACTTCAATATTGAACTATACTTCTATCACTTATAAATGGAGGCTTGACTAAAAGAAAACTCAAAATAGGATCTTATTGTACTTTAGATCCAGGCTTAGTTACTGATCTCTATCCCTTAGAATCAAATTATTGTTGTTCTCCCTAGATATCCCTTTTCCTCGAGCGGCACCGTAAAAATTTTGAGAATCAACACTTTCCCCTTCAGTTCAAGGGTGTTGGTTAAAACGGCACATTTCTTATGGAGATTATTGAAGACGCCATAAATTTAAATCTAGTGCTTTGGCTAAAAAAGTTATGACCACAATATGAACTAAAAAGGTATCATTTAATGTTGCATGTTTTCTTTTTTTTCATTTTAGAGTTCAATATCAGCCGTACTTTCACACTTGACTTAAAGGTTGTTTTTCAATACTCTCTCCAGGCTCAAGTTCACCACTAATTAAAACCTATAGTCCAAATAACATCAATTTCCCTCTATGTCCTAGCTAAAACTGAGCAAACATTATTATTTTACACATCTATATTATTTGCCTAAAGTTTGCTGTAATAAAATGATAAATACCAAGAGTAGCTAAACTGTTTGTATACACTAGTGTGCAAAAAGCCACCATCTCATAGCTTGAAACCTGCTCAGAATCAAAGAAGCTGATAAACAATTGAATTGGCTGGCATAAGCTGGACATTAATCTTCCTCTATTCTATCCATTAATTCTTTTTTTATGTCCATGTGTTTGCTTTTAAAAAAGTAAGGTATGGCCACCTCTGAAGTTTGAGAACCTGCTGGAACTCGGATTGCTGAGGCTGACTAATATCCTATCAAAGAAGATGAAATTGCGGGTAATATACTGTAAGACAGAGGCTTCGAATGAGGCTTTGAAGAAAGAGATAGAGGCTCTCAAAAGCAGATCTTCGAGAGCAAAGACAGGAGAACTGTAAGAGCTGATTTGTCTCAATTAGGCTTTTGATGGCACAGAGAAAGATCTTGTTTGAATTTAGGGGATTCCTCACAAGGCATTTTTCATCTTTTTAACTCCACAAGCCCTATATCTGCTGTAGCCCAAAGACGAGACAGAATAAACCACTGCTTATCCATAGAAAACTCCAACCCACTTACCCACAAAGGGGAAAGATGGGCTCTCAAAACAAAAGGAGGACAGATTCTTAGCTCAATAACAGGCTTGCCAGTAAAACTTTCAGTGATCAGTTAAAAGGGGCAAAAAAGAAAGAAGAAACCAAATCAATCTATCAATCAGTACTTAGGATTTTAAGAATTTAGAACCTCTCTGACATACACCAGTTGCTTCAACTTAGTACTGAGATTTTGAGTGCATAATATCACAGCTGTAATGCTGTCAAAGATGGAAAAAGGTTCAGCTGTAATTAATTATTATATTTTTAGTAGTTATCTTATTTAGGAGATTTTATTTAATTAGGAGGTTTTATATTATTTAGAACTTATTTTAGTTATGGCAGGAGTTTAGTATTTGTTTTCCTAGTTTAATATTTCCTAATAGGAAAGGAATTCATAGTTTCCTTCTTAGAAAAGAATTCCTATTTTATTAGATTTGTAACCTCTATTTGAAGAGGCTAAATCTTAATCAATAAAACAAAAGAAGAAAGTTTAATGGAAATTCTAAGATATCTGGTTCTCTCTCTAACGAGTCCTAAGGTTCTTGCTCCCTTTGATGAGCTTGATTTATCGTCCAGTGTTCTGATACACAACATAGGACCACGGCACATAACCTAGCATATCTAAAACTGGAAGTAACTTTTCAAACCATAGAATTCCAAGCTAACACAGCCATGATTACTTTATGAAAATTCATACTTGCAATGGCAGAACAAACCTGATTTAAGGTTAGTGTTCCAGTCTTATCACTACAGATTGTAGTTGCTGAGCCCATAGTTTCACATGCTGAAAGTCTACGAACCTGAAGGTGTGGTTGTTAGGAAAAAGTGATGTAGAACTAAAATTTTGGAATAGTCGCAATTGTAATACAAGATTTTTTCAGGAAACAGAAAAAAGACGCTTGCCAAGGCTTTATCCGCCATCATCTTCCGCATTGAGTACGCCAACCTGTAAGCCAATGAAGCATACAACCAAGATTAAGAAAGGCACCAGAGAATGGGAAAAACAGTAGCTTAGCTTCAGCAGCAATATCATGGTGGTGTAACATATAACGTCACTTACGTCAGGGTAACAGCCAAAGGAAGCCCCTCTGGCACAGCAACAACAACTATTGTGACCTGAGCGAACCACAGTTAGTCAAAAAGCTAAAAAAACATAAATGAGGAGCTGATCCAGGAAATTCACATACTGCAATGGTAATAATTTTAACGACTCCATCAATTGCCTCGCTAATCTTAGTCTGGCCTTTGACAAACTGAGCTTTTCCATTTGCATTTCTTGTATTTCCAGTAAAGTATCTACAAATGTTTACACAAGATTACATTTTGTAAGTTGGAAGATTATCAGTTGAACAAACCAGTAACTGTTGGAATATATTCAACTTACCTGCCCAAGAGGACAGCAAGTACGCAAACAGCCACCGAAAGGCCAACAATGCCTATAAAAGTAGCAACTCCATTTAAACGCACCTATCTCAAGTAATTAAAAAGTAGACTTAAGGTATATTACACAAATTGCTAGTAAGAACTTCTATGCAATAAAACCAAGATGAGACCTGCAAGGGAGTCTCTTCACCAGTATCCTCTGAGATGCTTGCCATTAACAATCCCCATTCAGTATTGATCCCAACACCAGTTACCTAAGAATGGATAAGAATTGAATCTTCAGTGGTAAATCAGAGAGAGAATACTAGATTTTCTGGAAATAAATCATGATATTACTACTGTGGCAAAGACATGTTATCTTCAGGCAAATTGTACATAATTATTATACAAAGTTCAGACAAACAACAAGAACAACCATAATTCCACATTCTACTTGAAAGTAGAGCCATAAGTTCACACACATTAAGGGTTATACCCTTTTACAAGGTTGAACCATGCCCATAGAGGCTAAAGAAATAAAAATAATTGCTAAGTAGCCCTACAAAAACATAGAATTATTAGCAGACTTCTACAAGTAGAGTAAGAAAAGGAAAAAAAAAAAAACATTGCAACGAGATCAAGCTATCCAAAACAAGAATGGAGCATGGCAAGGACTCCAGCTATAATTATAGGGAGGGGTTTACATCGCTGCCATATAAGGCAGCATCAGATCATAAAAACCTTAAGGAAGAAGAAATTTGCTTTACTCAATTTACCAGCATAGTACCAATACCATCTGCAACTTTACAACCAGCCATCAAAAATGGTGCCTTGTGATCCTTGTGAACCTACAAATGAAAATTAAGCTTAACTACATAACTAGAAGGTTAACTAACTCACAATTTTGCTTTCACCCGTCATGCTAGACTCATCTATGGCAAGAGAATGACTGCTGATTAAAATTCCATCAGCTGGGACCTATGCGAAACAAAAGCATCCAAAAAGTTATTGAGTGGTAGAATAATTTGATGTACAAAAGGTACCCTTAGGTTTCACACTTCAGATCCTATGGCCTTTTTCATAACACTTTAATTTCCTGTGAATTATTGTCATTTTAAGTGCTGAATTAACTAACACTGTCACTTCTGCTGATGTGGGACAAACCACAAGCACTGGAAACCAAGTCAACAATAAAATTATTATTTTAGTTGTCAATGTCACATCGGCAAACCTTAAGGAACTAGTTAATTTGGTACTTAAGTGCTGCCAGCATGATTCATATGGCACCTAAGAATTATGCAAAATAATGCAGCACCTGGGTACATGCAAGAACCCATGCAACACCTTTTTGTACTTTCACCAAAAATTCACACAATAAAACAAAATTGTCTGAGATAAAATTCACCTGATCACCTATCTTAAGAGGAACAACATCACCAACAACAATGTCAAATATTGAAATTTTCACTGGTCTACCACCTCTCATTACCTGCAAAAATTTTCAAATGCATGCACGTCTAAATAAACACAGAACTTATAAATAGATAATTCCATGCATGAATAAGACATAAGTATCATTCTTAAGATGTATGAATACAAACCTCCAACTGTATATTTTGCTTTTCTTCATTCAAATTTTGAAATTGGAGAGATTGACGATAATCACTAACAGCTGGTAAATATTCGGAAAAAAGAGTTACAAAAGAATTCAAAATGAGTTAGAAAGGGAGGAAGTATATGTTAAGATGCTTTTAGGTGTGAACACATGCTAGCTATTAGGTGTGAATATCAGATTTGATTGAGATAATTGGGCTATGATTTAGGAAATCTGTCGGCTTTGTAAATGTACACAATCTGTATATATACCCAAAGCTACTAGAGGGAATAATAGCATTAAGCATTTTGGTCTAATTTTCTTATTCTCTCTCTCATTTTCTTTTATATTCTTAATATAGAACGGTTAGCAATCAGGTTGTGTTTATGTTGGGCTTGGCCACAACCAATTGGCCTAAGTATTCAATTCTTTTAATTGATAGATTTGTAAATCTCATAAAGAATCAGAATGGAAACTTCTAGCAAAATGCCAAACAAATCAGAGGAACTAAATTCACAATCAAATGCTCAATCAAACACTGGATAAGCATCAATTGAAGACTGAATAAAAAGCAGATTATCCTGCACTTGCAAGTCTAATAAAAGTTTTGACTGCTAGAACAAGGAAAGCAAATCAGTACTGCAGAAATTTATAAGAGCGATAACAATAAAATATTGTTTGCAAATCAAGATATTAAATGCACATCCCAGCTTTCATTTCTATCCTGGCATATGAATGACAAAAATATGGAACTTGATAAAATAATAGGAAAAAAAAAAGATAGAGACAAAATCCAATACCTGTAACAACTATAACAAGGATAACTGCAAAAGCAATGCTTGCCCCATCATACCACCCTTCTTCAGGACCCTGTCAGAAGTATGAATAAAATAAGACCTCATCTAAAAGATTTTATTAAGATAAACATATAAAAAGTAAGACTAAGCACCAATATCTTATTGAGTAGTGAGCAATTTACAATGTCAATAATATTAGACTACAAATTCCAAACATTTTCTAGAAAGACATTAAATAATCTAATATGCAACAACAAAAGGAGACAAAGAGCAATCAAAGGAGCGAGCCACACTAACATATATTCAAATATCTAATATATGACGCCTAAAAACAATTTCCTTCATGGTCCTTCATTGGCAAACAAGTCCCTATAGAAACTTCAGTCACACATAAGAAACGTTCTTGTCCAATTATCACTGAACTAGCACCAATTTTCTTGTCCTAATATCACTGAACTAGCACTTCAACTATTTCGCACTTCAAATTTTTCAGCAACATCTATCCAACAACAAAGTTAGTATCAAACTGCATGCACCCCTTTTCCAATAAAATCATTTGTGAACACAGTGCATGACTCAACAGACAGAATTAATTGGTAAACATATTAGCCAAAGTTCTCTAAAAAATACTGGTGGAAAATTTTCTTTGGGCTTATCAAGGTCAAATGAATTAAAGTTTTTTAAGACAACCAAACACACCTCCGTTTTAATTCCCAACGCCAATGATGCTATGGCAGCTATAATCAAGATGATTAACGTTAAATCTTGCCAAGCTTCCCAAAGGAACCTCTGAAAATAAAATACATATAATACATGAAAATTTTAAATTGTGTCTTGAAACTTAAAATTTCAATCAAAAAGCAAACAATATACCAAGAAACTCCGTCCTTTTTTGCGGGGATATGTATTTGCTCCAAATGCACTTCTACGCTTAATTAAATCAGCCTCATCTCCTCTGATTCCAGCCTCCAAATTTGTTCTCAACACATTAGATAACCCTTTAGCCTGTTAGAGTGCACGGCATTGTGTAAATTAGAATTAAGCAGTAAATTAGTGCATGGCAAGGAAATACTATATTCATAATTGACTTACACCTCCATACTGTTGTAACATAGAAAGATTATTATCCCTGGTCACTGAAACAAGTTGTTCTAGTCCAATGGCATAATCACCACTGCGAATGGGGGAGGTATCAATTGGGCCTATCACTAAAAAAAACAAGATAATATCACATAAGATGCACATACCAAAATAATGAAACATGCACTTCAGCACACAATTAATTTACAAAATCGATTTGAGAAAAAGGAAAACATTAATTCAGTAAAGATACCAATAACTGTACATTACAACTTCTACCATGTGGTGGATCCCATCACACAGTGATCCCACTTTTTCAAGCAAGAGTATGCACGCATGAATGCAGGTAAGATTTTTTCCTTAGTTCAATTTCTGGTTTAGAAATTTTAATTTCATAAGAAAGATAGAAATATATCAAGGAAGGCACCAGAGAGATAGCCACCTGTGCACTATAA
>CANXYI012140277.1:0-15109 GCA_948208565.1 Hura crepitans | reverse complement strand
GAAATGAATTATTGGTTTTGCTAAATTTTTAAATTTTTCCTTTTTCATCAATTTAAAGCCCCTCAAAGTTTCATAACTAGTGTCATTGCCTCGATTTATGTGTAATTAACTCAACACCCTAGGCACACTTCCCAAACCTAGTGGCACTATTCATGAAGCCTCAAAACACGGGCATTACAATATGGCATTGATGAGCCACAAACCCACTAGGCCTTATACAATATGCACATAGGCACATTACTAAGCATGTGTTATAAGGTTTAGAAAGCCCATGCATGTGGCTCTCCTATGGGCCATTCTAGGTTAATTTTTAGCAATTAAAAGATAATTTAGATGGAGTCTATTAGAGTATAAATACACATTATTTAATCAATTGCCATAGAGATAACAAAAAAATTCAAGCAAAAAGCTCTCTCTTCTTCTTATTCATTTATGCAAATTACCTACTAGCAACTGGTGATTTGCATAACCTCTCTCTTTGAGCTTATCATGTGGATACCTAGAAGGTGTTCCTAGTTAAGGATTGCTTTCCTTAACATAAGCCAATATGGACCATAAATCTAGCATGGATGTCCAAAACCTATACAACTCAAGTAATAAGGTTAGAACCACAATAAAAGTTCCATGGAAACCTAATAATAGTATAATGTAATATGATAACAATATATACCAATGACATATGTCTTAATTGTATGCTTTAGAGCTCATGTAATAGGTATTATTTTTTTTATGTGACATGTGAACTTCATTTATTAATACAATGGCATTTCTTTTAATTACATGGTGCATTGATTATATTTATAATTATTTGTTATGCCTTAAACCATGTTATAAAGTTTTCATGGTGTTAGATTCTTATTGCATACAAATGTGATAGTACCTAAATTATTCCTCATCATAATAATAATAAGAAAGGACATTGTTAATATAGATAGACCAGCATATGTTATACTTCTTGACTAAGTTAAGTGCTAGTTATCACAAGCTATAAGCATGTTAATGCTTGAAGTTAACATGTAGATTCTTACTAAGGAAGCAAGTTCATTGGAAACCTAACATGAGATCTTCACATGGATACTTAACCTATGTTAGTGAAAGCATCTCATCATATCAGTAGTACAAGTATCCTTAGAATTGAGATAACTAACTATTTTAAGTACAAATTGACATACTTCCACTTTGATGCTTTTACTTTGAACTAGAAGTATACATAGATAGGAGATTGGGTATACAATGAGATACATAAAGATATGGTAGTGACCAACAAAGAATTGACCACCCTATATTATAATGGGAAGTTTATCTCATAGTTTTAATATGTTATCTTTATTTAGGAATATTTGGCCAAAGTAAAATGAAAGTGTCAATGAGATTCACAGGGGCATTTTGAGAATAAAGATAAATTTATTAGAGCCAATAATTTTTAGGCTCAATTAGACCTACTTAATTGAGCATTGAATTGAGACAAGTCCATACTCAAACATGAATGAGATAAAGGATGGTGAAAGGAGTTTATCGCATGATAATTGTATATAGAAGGGTTAAGTCACACCACTTGAGTTTTTGGCACTTAGGTAGTCATAATGCATGGCTAGATGCCTCTTATTCACATCTCTCCTTTTTTAAGTTGGTCAACCCAAAATGGCCAAGGACTCTACTTAATTCTCACTACTTAAATCCTGATAAATAAGAAGAAAAGTAATACCCTTATCCAATTCCATAAAAATCTAGATGTAGGGATGCTACACTACATTATATAAAACCTAGGTATACTTGCATACATGTGAAATCATAAAGTAGCATACATAAGAATGGTTTCATATACATTATACAATAAGTACTTAAAAAGATGGAATACCATTTAGTTCTAAGATATGTAGAAATCTTATATCAAAATAATTTAACTTGTTGTAATAAAACTCTTATATTCAAAAGTTTATCTTAATAACTTAAGCTTTTAGAATTTGACAAAAATCAAATAACCTAACGTCTATCCAAGGTTAAAAGCAAAATTTTTCTATGAAAGAAAACACTTGCAAAAATATATTCATATTCCTTTAAAACCACTACTTCATCTCAACATCACATATTTAACATCTCAACATCAAACACCCAAGCATGTACTTTAGTTCCACATATGCATATTCATACATCCACATTGGCATTATTTGTTTCCTTATATACATACATTATAGACATATAATCTTGAAAGGCATATGCAAAATAAATACATTCTTCTAGTTATATACATACATCCTTTAGGCATAAAAGCCTATTATAAAAGAGAGAACAAAACATATCCAAAAATGTATGACTTTTATAAGTTCCATGCCATGCATATCTACAAAATTCCTTTGATGTGGTTAGTGATGGCAATCCCTCTTTTTAGCTATGTCAGCTACTAAACCTTTGCAATGAACAACTATGTTGAGGATAAAATCCTTAGTGGATATTTCTAAACTAGATAAATCTTCTTAGTTAACTAAGTTTTTAAGCTTCAAAGAGAATTATAAACATTTACAATAAATAATACACACACATACTTGTATCTTCTAAGCTTTCATAGAAATAAAAGCATCATTAAATCACTTAGTGCATTTTTAATATTCACTTGTATTCATAAGGTTATAAGCAAGTTTACATATATGAAATCATTTAACATACTCAAATACTTTTATTTAACATCCTTAATATGTTATCAATTGTAATAGCAAGAGTCATCATGTATAATACTCAAATATGTCCAAGTTTATTCAAATTCAATAGCAATTTAGTTTCATGACATCATAAACCCTTAACATATTCATTTCACCCATTTCTTCCTATAATCTTTTATTTTGCTAGGATAAGGGACCAACATAATAGATTTCTCAAATTGATCATATATCGATGGTGCTTATAAGCACAAAATGGTGGTACCCTAAGGTACAAAATAGTGGTACCCAAAAGGTACAAGATATGGCTCGAACTAAACAGTGGTAGCCAAAGCTATAAATGGTGGTAAATCTACAAAAGTACTCTATTTGGCATGCCAAACTATCCTAGACCACTTAATTCCTAGGTAGAAATAGATATCTATCATCCTTTCATCATTTAAGTATGCACAATCATCTTTTACATGGCATGTATTGCTTATTTACATCAATTCCATAAGGTTAAGACATATGCCACATGCATTCAATTTCAAAATCATGATTTCATTCTTATATAAGCACAACTCATCATTTTGAGCTATCTTTGCATATACAATGTATGTTACTCATAAATGCATACTTTGGAAAGGAGTATATTATACATACTTTTTATTTCACACAACTTTTATAGCATTTTCCCATTAATAATGTAAGAGAGATTTCTCATATCAAAAGCACTTTCCTTCTTATGACTTATAATAAAGACATTCACTTCAAGTATAAATTCTTTTACATGACATACATAATTGCAATTCCACGTCTTTCATTTTCATAACTTACTTTTACGTAATACACTTACATGTAAGTATAAAATTCATCATACGACAAAGATTTCTACCCATAAGCTTAATTATGCTTTAAGAATAAATTTCAAATTCTACAATGGAGATTCTTGGCCCAAGATGTACAAGTTACACTAAACTAGCATTTTCTCATTTTAATCATGAACTTTAACATTTTTAATAATAGAATTCAATGGCATAATGTATTCAATAGTTCCTATAATGCTTTTCATACATTTGGCCAACATAATGGCTTAATAGTTATCCTCATAATTCACTTTTGTTCTCATGCTCATTTAATTCCTAAAAACTCTAACATTTAAGAAATGATATAACAAGCATTATCCATCTATAAGGCAATTTTTTTTTCATTTTACATTTTATTAAACATGTATATTCGGCCAAGATGGTAAAATTTCCTTCCCTCATGCAATTCTCAATTAATATATAACACATTAACTCATTTCTATGTATAATTTTGGCCTATGCATCAATTTCCCTTTACATGCATCAACTTGAGTAAATTAACTTACATAATATCATATACATACACTTACATCTAACACAGAGTTAATTTCACAACTACCTTACATGCATTAGCATACGCACATCCTATGGCTTTCCTACTTCAATATTTTTAAAGAATAATTAAGGTTAAAAGTATCAACCTTAACAAACGTTCTATAAATGTCAAAAAATAAACCTTCGAGCATCCAATAATGAAGAATTTGTCTCTTTTCTCTCTTTACACTATTCAA
Source organism: Hura crepitans (assembly GCA_948208565.1). NCBI lineage: Eukaryota > Viridiplantae > Streptophyta > Magnoliopsida > Malpighiales > Euphorbiaceae > Hura > Hura crepitans. The sequence goes on along the minus strand of CANXYI012140277.1, from coordinate 10,876 downwards.
TTGAATAAAGAAAATCACTCTCACTCTCTTTAATTGCTCTAATCCTTCATAAGGAATTACACACCACACATAAGTATAATCCTCTCCAAATTACACCATTTTTGCCTTAGAATAGAGTAGAGAGTGAAGGAATTACAAAAGAGAGAAATCCTTGCCTAATAGAAACATTAATGGAGAAATTCCTTCAATTTAATCTTTAATTCTTGGTAATTCTTTGCAATTTCGAATTATACATGAGAAATTAGGGGAAACTGGTGTTAGTAGTGTAATTGCCTAGAAGAAAAAAAGAAAAAGTAGAGGAAAGGGGGAGGAGAGGGCATTAGGTTTGAACGAGGAAGAAGGAGAGAGTGTTTTTCTCTTTTTTCTTTTCAAACAAGCTTATTTTTATAGGCAATTGAGAATTTCCCTTTTAACCCTAAAACTTTCCACATTACTTCTTTAAATCCTTTCTTTATGCCTCTATTATCTTTTATAAAGATCCTTTTTAAAATTAACTTATGTAAAATGCTACCCTATAAATCCATACCAAAAATTATTTCATAAATTTAATTTCCTTGAATATTAATTAATTAATCAAAAATTCTTTTAGTATTCTTAGTTGAGAAAGTTTAATATCAGGAAATAATACTTATGAATTTATGGATTTACAAAGATGTTACAAGGAGATTTAAGGAATTCAAGTTGTAACATTCAAAAATCTCAGGTCGTGAATAATGAATCTCGAGGTCATGAATATTAAATTTTGAGACATGAATATAGTTTTCTTATTGATTAAAAGTATATGTTGTAAATAGGCTTTGAGTGTAGTTTAGCATGAAAATAAGATCATTTTGATAGTTAACAATTGATAACAAATGTATAAGTGAATAATACTTTTTCAAAGAGTGAATAGTGTTTCTTGATACTCGAGCTATAGTAATGTTACTGGATAAAAGTATTAATTATAAAATAATATTGGGTAATGTTTGAAATGGAAATGAAGTCTTTATTATAGCTAAAAATGGAAGTAAAGTTTTTATGGTAGTGTAAAGTAAGTAAACCACAAAATATCATATTTGTACTCGAATGGACCTAGGAATGTTACATCTTGATACTCAAATATTCCAAATAGTCCATTGGTATTAGAATTATATATTTTGAATATTAAAAAGTATTTTTAAAAAATCAAGCAAAGACAAAGGTATTGATTTAATTCAATTTTTCTTGATTTTTGAATACAGATTGTTTAAAACCTTGGGTATCATTGCAAGTGATTTATTAAGATCTTAAAATGTATTAATTGATGAAAGAAATGAAGAATATAAATTAAAAAGGTTCAAAAAGAGGTTTTATGGGCTTGAATTATGTAAACCATCAAATCCACTTAAGTATGGATCTTAGCCTTTAGATATGAAGTATAAAAAGGTCAAGATCTTGGTGATAGGCTACCGAGAATAGCCTCTTCTTCTTTCTTAAGGCCAACGGCTATGGAGGCAAAATTCTAAGCTTTTTCCTTTTTTTTTTCTTCATTAATTCAGCCATTTTATGCTATAATAAATCATTTTACAAGGCATATGAGTTATTCTAAGCATCAGTTAAAAAGATTATTAAGTTAAACATGAGGAAGAGGAAAATTTTCATTCTTGGGTGAATACTAATCTAAAATTGGATAAGTGGTTATTTTTAGAGTTTGATAATTTTTAAGGCTATTTTGAAGTCCCAATAAGTGATATATGGACTTAATTTGAGATTGGAAGGTGTATTATTTTTATATGGATTTTTGTTTGTGTTTGAGGTATATATATGAAGAGCCAAAAAAGGAGATCAAAGGGAATTGAGAAGAGATAGATTGATGAGGATTAATTTGTGTTGTTGACATTATTTGTATGTTTATCCCTTAATATTATGCCTTAAAATGTTAATATGATAACTTAAAGTGTGTATGTGTAATGTGTTTTATGTATATATGTATTTGCTTATATAAGAAATGAAATAAGAGATCAATTGGTATTTCAATGGTGTTAATTATATGAGTTAAAAGTGTCAATTAGAGAATTAAATTGTAATATACATGTTGAGAGGTTAGCCAAACCATGAGTGTATGTGTGCTTGTGTGTTTAAAATTGAATGAGATTGTATAGCATGGTTATGAGAATTGATATGATTATACATGTGTTTGTTGTTAAAGCTATAAAAAGAGATATAAGTCTCATAATGTAAGCTAAAGAACTTTATGCTCAGAAAGTATGAGGTTTAAATATGCAATAACCATATTATGCTATTGATGTTCAATAATCATGCTAAAGCATGTTAATGTATGCCAGTGTTTGATTATGGGTGATGGCCAAAACCTATATATAATAGAATAATGAATATGTGTGCATTAGTAATATTCTCATTTCACATGATAACAGCTTAATTATAGGTGATTGTTTTAATTAATTAATGGTTTAATAATAACCATGTAATGAGATGTAATATGTTTATGTTTATGTATAATGATGAGATTCATAGATATGACATGAGTTAGCTAATGTGGATGTGAATCAAAATGATATAGTTATATATGTAATGTGCATGAATTAGGAAATTGTAATTGTATGTTGGGAATTGTTAAAATAGATGAGTATATAATAGATTAATTATAACTATAATTATAGAATTTGTCCATAACATGGGATAACCTTGTTAATGTAATAAATTTGTGTAATGGCTGAATGAGTTGTATAGCTTAAATATATGAGCACACAAGACAAAGTATTGATGTGTTAGTAAGTAGTAAATTTTGTAGTAATAAGAATTTGGTAAGAATTATATAATGAATAATATGTTAGAGATGATAGAGAAATGAGAATTATAAATGAAGTAGCTAATATAAAATAAATTAATAGCATATCTTGTGCATGTTAGTATGTGAAAATATGAGTTGATACTTATTAATTTATTGGGGCCAAATAGCCTAGTGGTGAAAGATTTGGATGATTAAAATATATAAAAAGGAGATGTATGACATGATTATGTTATTTGCAATATGAGACTTGAATTATGTGGGTTTATGATGGAACATGCAAATGATGTCTATAATACATGAAAGGTGATATGGATATGAACATTATGAGAAAGTGATACATAAAATATAGTCATATAACTAAGCATATTATATAGTATAACTAGCTACATTGATAACATGGAGCTTATATATACAAATGGGGCATGCTCAATACATTTATGAGAAAGGAAGTATCATTTGGTCATGAAAAATGCATTACAAAACTTGAATGGTATGTTTTGATGAAAATGCATATTAATAAGCTTACAATAATATGAATAGTAAATGGATGTGAACATATGATTAAAAAGATGATAGCTACCCGTATGGTCATCTATTGGCTAATTGATGTGTAAAATGTATAAAAATAAACTTGATAATGTGAAAGATAATTGATAATGGTGATAGCCTATATGATTAGACAACTTAGTCTGGATAGGTTGATAAAAACTAGGTAGTATAGCAGCTGCTAGGGTAATTCGATGCCTTTCTATGGCTTTGGAATCCAGATATCTTATGTGGGTACAATCACCATGAGGTCCTTTAATCCACTACACATATCTTATGTTGGTACAGCCACTGTGAGGTCTATTGGGCCACTGCACATATCTTATATGGATGCAGTTACCATGAGGTCTATTTGGCCACTACACATATCTTATATAGGTGCAGTAGCTATGAAGTTCATTAGGCCACTACACATCTATGACTTTAAGACTATTTATGGCTTTTATGATTTGATATAGCCTTTATGGCTCATTATCTCATTACCCAGTATCAGGATTTTTTCTTCAGAGTATGGGCAAGAAAAAGGAAAATTATGTTACAAAATGATTATGAAGAATTACTACAAAAAAAATGTTAAAACATCATAAACATGTATAATTTTAAAAAAGGCATAATTTGCATGATGATTATTGGCAGGTCATATATGTGTGACATCTAGCGAATATGATTATACAACATGATAGGGTATGTAATGATCAAGGAAATTCATAACTATAAAGCATGCACATGTTATGATCTATAAATCTATATGTACAGTAATAAAGTTGTGTTACCTTTATGGCCTATGTGTATATGTAATAATTATGAGAACTAACATCTAAAATACTTATACATGCACAGCTATATGATGTTTAAGTCAAATAGAATAGATAACATATATGCTAGTGTTTTTGATATAACAAAGTATATAAGGATAATTATAAGAATACTACTAAAGATAAGATGGTAAATTATAAGTATGTTAAGTGACATGATGGGCATAGTAGTAGTATAATTATAGTTATATATATATATATATATATATATATAGAAGTGTAGATAAATTTTAAGTCTAATAACTATCATTAATGTAAAAATGTGTTATAAATTTCCTTTAACAAACTCTTTTTGATATAAACATGATGCTAGTATGATATGTAGGTTATGCATGTATTATAAATTAATTGTTAATATGATTTTCATGGATACACATATGAACATAATATTATTGGACACACCACTAAGTTGTAAAGCTTAATGCATTGGTTATTTTGCAATACACAGGTTCTTATGGTTGTATAATCGTGGAATCTACTAGTTACAAAAGAATAAGTGAGTTTGAAGTAAAACTACTTGTGTTGGATGTGTAATTTGTATATTATAATTGATAAAGTTATGTTTATATACTCATATATATTTGGATAAGGGATATAAGCCTGATCATATATCAAGGATGGTATCTAATCTTTTATGTATAGGTTGTATATGTGATTTAAGCTTATATGTGATATTGAGATTAATACATATTTGTGTTATCTAAGAGATATAAGGCATGTTGGAATACAAATGTGAATTGGTATGCTTAAGATGTAAAAAAAGTTATGAAGTGAAAAAAGATGTGATGTAAGAAAGATAGAAGTGTTTTTTAATGCAGGTTACTGTTTGGGCTAGTATTATCGGACAGCCATTATGCTGCCAGATTTTTGACGCAATTATCTTAAATGGTTTAATCTAGTTTATGGTGTTGTGTGACCATGTAATGAGTGGTTTTATTATAACAAGGGATATGAAAAGGTTAAGTGGTAATGTTCTAAGTAATTAAGTATATTGGTTTTGGTTATCTCTCATTTGGATCCGAGAACGGGTCAGGTGAGAGGCGTCATACAAGTTATTCCTAATTGATCAATTGGAAAGCACGAGATAGGCACCACAAGGTAGGAAATGTCGACACCCAACATTGGTAGGCAAAATACCTTATAGGGCTAAGCTAAAGAATGATTTGGAACCTTACTCTTATTTATACCTCAAATTAATATGGAATTTCATATTAAATTCATAATTTTATCTTTTTTCTTCACACAGGTTTTAAATTTAAATAAACATTCAAGCATAGAAGAAAAGTAATTTGACAAGATGAATAAAAATTACATACATCAAATCTAGTTATGCATTTATATTCGAGAATTTGCTTCCCTCATGCCATTTTCACAAAATATGTCTTTTTGTGATTTTTCACTTTTTTTCATAGAGAATGTTAATTTATCTACAAAAACCTATTGTTTTTTCATCTTTTATATTAACATGTAAAAGCACTTGTTTATACATATATGAAAACAAGTCATTGCTTTGGTTTAGGAATTTTGGTCCCATATGTTATTTCTATAGAAAATGTATTTTATATTGTCGTGACTTTTGTTTAAGAAAATCAAAAGCCAAATTACAATATGCCAATTCTAAATAGAAATCAATTTGTTTAATTTTTCTTTTTGACAAAAAGAAAATTGTTTTCTACCTATTACAATATTCATAAAAAAATATAGGAAAATAAATAAAATAATAAGATACAAGTTAATTTCCTAGAATTACATTTTAACCTAAAAAAGTAAAAATTACAAAGAAATTCCATATATTACATTCTAACCAATAAAGTTGAATAAACGAAAGATATGCACACCATCTTTGAAAGGAATTAACAAGATAAAAAGAAATAAACCAGATTATATGTATGCTATTAACATAATGGCAAAATCAAACCCCGAAGAAAGAAAATATTAATATAACAAACAACAAAATAAAGGGAAAAACAAACAAAAAAATGCAAATGACAAAAAAAAATGAGAATGACAAAAAACATAAAAGTAGAAAAAAGTTACCAAGTATAATTTCCTTCAAAGAATCCTTTTAAAAAACTTTGAAAGAATTCAAAAAGTGCTTCATAAAAAAAGCCTGATTTAAAAGTCAATTTTAGTCTTTTTACACATTTTCTAATGCAAACCCCTTATATTGGTTGTCACTGTTAGCTTTTATATTGATAGTGTTATGTCAAAATGGGAGTTTTGCTACGTGAACAATGAAAATGTGCATTTTACTTCATAAAACGATTATTTTCTTTGAAACTGCACAAAATAAATTGACATAGTTTTGCTAAAAATGGCAAGAACACAATAAAAACTTCCTTTTTCATTTTTCAAACCTTTATTTTTATACAAACTTTTATCTTAAGTAAAAATTGGCCCATGGAACAAGGAAGGACTTTAAATAGATGTTAAGACCCTTATTTTGAGGACTCCTATCCTTTTTCCATCATTAGGCAATCCAAACTCAAGAACCTCTAAGACCCAATGTCTATAGTTACCTCTAACTTTGAGGAGGCAACTATAAAGCTTGTAAGGTGAGCTAAAGTTTAGAAAGGAAAAGAAAGACATATCTAATTAGGTTATCTAACCTCATTCTAAAAGTTATATTTGCTCAGTAAGTGTGACTTTTATTGGCTTAAAAATGTTAGACAAAGATGGTCGTTATGTTTGACTTAACTATTTTGAGAGCTACCTCTACTACTTGCAACTTTTGTCGGCTTAAAAATTTCAAATGAAGTTAGGCATTGCAATTGACTTGATTATTTCAAGAATTACCTTTGCTCGATAGGTGTGACTTCCGTCAGCTTGAAAATATCAAAAAAAGCTAGTCATTGGATCTAACTTAACTATTTTGAAGCTACCTCTACTAGCTAGGTGTGACTTTTATCAGCTTGAAAATGTCAAACAAAGCTAGTCATTACATCTAACTTCACTATTGTAATTAAGGATTCTTAGTTAGGCTGAATACTTGGTGCTTACCCTTTTGTAATAGAGTGAGTGACTGATGGATCAGAGGCTGAAAAGTAGGCATGATGCTACAATTAGTAAATTTGTATCATTATGTAAGCTTGAAAAGCTTACAACTTGGCACCTATAATTGATAGAGCTATCTAGTATGCTAATATGCCAAGTGCATAGAGTTGCCCCCTGCAAAAGTCAGCAAATAGTGTAAGTAGTGTAATATTTGGAAAGAAAATGCATTGAGTGTGTGAATCATGTCGTAGCAGTCTTTTATATGGTCATTTGTGTTGTCATGCATTTTCATCATTTTTTTAGGATAGATATATAAGAAGATGTGGAAAGAAAAATAAACAATTATATTTACATAAAGCATGAAGCACTAATACAAAATTTTAAAGTCTTTTAAGACTATCATAATTTTTATGTACAAAATATAATACAAATTGTGACACCTCCGATTAGATTCCTAAAGAAACCCAATAAGTAATGCATTTCCTGCTAGGTCACCCATCCTAAAATTGTCCTTTTGGTTCATTCATTTAACTTTTACCAAAATCCGATCATTTCATTCAACTTAACTCCAAAACTCGTTCTGTCTTTTTATAGGCTCAACTTAAGGTCACACAAGTCTATTTATACCACGAATAGCCATTTACACACTTCTCATATTTTTACTTAAATCCAATAGCATAATGACTGTCTAGGTCATTATCTAAAAATTTTAACACCTATAAAGACACTTCAATAAAAATATATCACATCTCCTAGACCGTTCTGGTCCCCTAAATATACACCTAACATCATATGTCTATTAATCATCAACACAGGCCTCAGGCCATAATCAGATAATAATAAATTAGAGCCTCAGGCTCACGTACCAAATCATCAAGTAAAAGAAAATCACACATTCAAAGTAGTCTGATAATATACTTATTACAAAACACTGTCTGTAACATATACGTTTGTACAAGCCACCTATACATAGGATACCCATTTCCCACCTAAGTACAATGAGTGTAAATGCTATACAATTTATATATATAACAACCTTCTACCAAATATCGTCTAAACACTGGCTATAAGCTTTATGAGGTTATACCTTAATTCCAGTTACCTACGCACCGAAATAGGTATGCTAAGTATATAATATACTCAGTGGTGAACTCAAGCATTCAAATCATGTCATATTCAGGATTAATATAATTTAATTTAGGTTATTAGGTTAATAATTAAATTATTTATGTCAAATGACAAAAATACCCCTGCTCCTCTCCATAACCATTTGTCATTTACTTAAGCATTTAAAAGTCAAGTAAATTATAGATTTAAGCCATTCTTTAATAAAAACCTTCAAACAATTGAATTATCAGGTCCATATAGGTTATACATGTAAAATTACCAAAATACCCCTGATGATATATATTGGTCATTCATTCAGATAATCATGCAAAATTATGCATTTTATTATTTTTTGATATCATACTCAATTCATATATTGTTTATTCCTTTAATTTAACTGGCTCGACTAGAAAGATGACACTGTTATATACTGGACCTAGAGGGAATAAAAAATTATGCAGTGATCCATATTCTGGACCCCGACCACTGCATCGGCCTGATCAAGTCATAGCACCCAAGGTGTAAACAACATGATGAGGTCTATTTAACAGACTAGTATAGTGGCTCTTCAAAACCTTGGCCACTATACCAACCCTATTTGAAGATTAGAGATGTCATAATTGGGTTTACCTAGCAGACTGGTCTATCTAATAGACTAGTGTAGTGGCCCTCCGGGACCTACATCGTTGCACGAGTATAATCAAGTAAATGGCATCAAGTGTGTAAAAGTAGACAATTGTCTATCTAATAGACTAGTACAGTGGCCCTAATATGGACCTAGGCTGATGTACCGGTCTTACCTGAAAATCAGACAGAGAAGTAGTTACTAAAATCCATAAGTTGATCGATCAACATATCTAGTAAGTGTCTAACTAATGGACCATTAATCTTAATTTATGTATATTTCTTTATTGATTACCCTTTTATAATATTCTTAAGTGAAAAATAGACAGACATGATTTTTATCTCACTATCCAATTTTAGCCCGATCTAATATAGCTATAATCAGGTAGTACTAGGTAAATTCCATGATTACTTTAAGTCCTATAATTTGCCATTATTTAAGGTAGATTATGCTTGATTTTATTCCATAATTATTTCTCATGTAATTGCCATTTATTATCCAATGGTATTTTTGGTTCAAGTAATGGTCAAAACTGGACAGTTACAAGTTATTTCTACATTTTTCAATAGCCAATTCTGGGTCTATTCCTTATCATTTTTCAGTGCAACTTTCACCATTAATCTCATATTGTTCATAGGCCTAAAGCCATCCATTTACAAGGCCAAATCATAGGCGTTCATGCCATTACACTCAATCACATACACATAGGCCTTTTAGGCACACCTTTAGGCATATTACAAGCCATCTTTCAAGTCCCTCTTTAGTCAAGTTCAAGTCTCATTTTAGGTCAATGTTCAAGTTCATCTCCTAGGAATTTACTTGCCTTTTCAAGGCACATATCAAACATTCATTTTATTTATTCAATCATACCTAGCCAATTATGGCACTAAAAGGTTTATTTACTCAAGCTTTATTACACATACTCATTACATATATGTTGTCAATTCTTTCATGCCATTACCATTAACTTAGCTCTTAGGTATAGCTATCCATTAGCCTTGATCATGCATTTTCATGGTGCTTATCACACATTCCACCTTTTATCCATAGCCACTACAAAAATTTTCACATTTTGCAATGGAAAAATCCGTCACGGATTAGCCAAAATCCGTTGCGAAATGGCAATCCACGATGGATTTTTATCCGTTGCAGATCCGTTAGGAAATCTTCGTAGGGGATTTTCCTCGACAGATTTTTCCATCGCAGAAATTTTACAATAGATCTACGATGGATTTTGTCCGTCGCAAAAATTTAGCAACGGATTTTATCCATTGCAGATTGGAGATTTTTCCATCGCAAATAGTGAAAATTGTGGTCGTCTTTTGTAGAAAAAACCACGACAGAAATTCCATCGCAAAAATCGATCACATATTTTTTTATTTTTTAAAATAATTTATTTTTTATATTATTTTTCTTATTAATGTCGATACATCAATATAGGTCTTGATCATCACTACTTAGGCCGTTTGCTTGCAGATATTGTTTGCGTCTGCTTTGACATTCTGGAAAAGACTTTCCAAGTAGTTACCCATCTTAATACTACTCTGCTCCAAACACGTTTAACTTCACAGTTCTGCTGAAATCAAAACCATTTTACCAAAAGCGTGCCTACGCAAGAAGAGGTATCCACACCCTTATAAGGTGTGTTTCCTTCTCCTCACCAACCGATATTGGAACTACTTCTAAATGTAGTTTGATAGTCTAAATTATATACTTATATACTTAATTATATACTTATTAATTAATTACTTATATACTTAAATTTAAATACTTAATTAGTTAGTTATATATTTATTATATACTTATTAATTAATTACTTATATACTTAAATTTAAATTCCCAATTATATACTTAATTAATTACTTATATACTTAATTTTATACTTATTAATTAATTACTTATATACTTAAATTTAAATACTTAATCATATACTTAATTATATACTTAATTAATTACTTATATACTTAATTATATACTTAAATTTATATACTTATTAATTAATTAAATTTAATTACTTAT
>CANXYI012140074.1:0-14926 GCA_948208565.1 Hura crepitans | reverse complement strand
ACATGCTCACCTTTCTATACATTAGATGCTCATACCTAAGTCATGCATTCAATTTTCATCTTAAGCATACATGCATATTACAGACATTTGTATAAGCATTTGTACTAAGAGATGTATTAAACATACATACAACATGCATATGCTTTCGCTCTACATCAAAATAGATTGGCTCTTAGAAGTAACCCTCTAAATCTGATGGCACACAAAGGCAGAAGTGTGTTATTTTGATGAAAAGGAAGCAAAGTAGATTATGGAAGAGATATATTCAAGATTTATGCACACATTGATTAGCTAGAAGCCTAAAATAACTATTTACTCTTTTAGTGAAAATGATCAATTCTCAAGCTACAAATGACATCAAGATGCCAATAGAGCAAGCCTAAATCCATTTCTCAAGCATGGGGTGGTTTTTAACTAGCTCAATCATGACAAAGCCGAGCACTTCGCATGCCTCTCTGCTATCACCTCTTCTAACAGGAACTACCTTTGCATGAGATTTGGCAAATTAGTGAGAAGCCATACCAAGGTTGAGCTTATTGTCATAGTGATGTAACAATGTGATTTAGACATGAGGATCAAAGATACCTGAATGGCACATATCATTATATTCGACAGAAACTGAGATTCAACTACTTCATGCCTCGAGACATCTACTTGAGCCTTAGCTCTTCTTATATCTCTTTTTAATCTACCATTGTACATAGTAGTATTAGGACACTAAAAGATTGTGCTTTGAGAAGTAGATTGCTTATGAAAAATAATTTATAGGGTAGTCTTCGTGATGATAAAAAAATAAAATATATATATATATATATATATATATATATATATATATATATTCCATATAATAATGCTATAAAATAAAATCAAAAAAGCACTCACACACAACAATCATCCATGTTGCAAATGACCATTAATGACTAACACGTTTCACCTACATTGTTTCCTATGCAAAGGGGGTGCTTACATCTTAAACACTGCAAATGTCGTGACAGTTAAGAGCTTCGGATGCTAAAAGAGTATAGACAACCTCTAGCCCCTTAGCCTTTACGCTATCTTTACTTTACTTTGTTTTATTTTATTACACTTATCAGTTCATGTTAGTTTAGGACACAAAAGTTTATAGTCAAAAGTGTTCATCTATAAAATTGACTTATTTTGTGCTCATTGGTTTTTATTGATACATGGATAGAATAATAAAATAGTAAAATACTTGTTAAATAAGAACAATGAAAAATGATGATAAAAGAAAGAGAAAAAAAATAAAGAAAGAAGAGAGATACATAAAACCAAATAAAGAGATAAGATAAAAAAAGGAGAAGAGGGATACATAAAACTAAATAATGAGATAAGTAAAATAAAATTAAAAAAAGAGAGATAAAAAGACCACAAAAAAAGAAGAGAGAGACAAGAGAAAAAAAAAGGAAGAGAGAAGAAAGCAAAGGTCATAACATGAAAACAAAAAAAAAATGAAGAAAGAAAAGAGAAGTACATATGCACTTAGACACAACATGCATCCATATTATAATTGACCTCTGATGAGCTAACATGCTTTACCTCATGTTTTCTACATAGGGGGCAACCTAAATTTTCTAAGGTACCTTACAAATGTTTCATTTCCAAGAGTTTTTTAGGCGTAATGTCCTAGCACTACTTGAATCAACTCATTCTCTAGTGCAACATCTTGGCACTGCTCAACTTCAGGTACAATGTCCTAGCACTACTTGAACCAACTCAATCTTGGGTGTAACATCCTAGCACTGCCCAGACCTCAGGTGCAATGTCTTAGTACTGCCTGAGCCAACTGACCATCTAGTGTAATGTCCTAGCATTGCTCGACTTTAGGTGCAGCATCCTAGCACTGCCTGAACTAACTCAACCTTGGGTGTAATGTTCTAGCACTGCCTAAACCTTAGGTGCAATGTCCTAACACTACTTAAGCCAACCAACCATCGAGTGCAACATCCTAGCATTGCCTAACTTCAAAAAAGAGAGAGAGAGAAGAGTGGAAAGGGAGAGGAGAGAAAAGAAAAGAGAGAATAGGGAAAGGAGAGAAGAGAGAGAGAGAGAGAAAGATGGGATAACCTAAATTTAATCTTTTCAATAGCTTTTCAGGTGCAACGTCCTAGCATTACCTAAACCAACTTAATCCTGGGTACAATGTCCTAGCACTGCCTATACTACACTGACTCTGGCACCGACGTATCTTATAGAAAGATCACTCCTAAGGTATGTTCTCTATCAAAACAATAGGTTAAGAATGATTAATGATTAGGATATTAATAATGCAATATACAAATGATGCTTAGTATACATGAAATGCATGTATGCAACAAAGATAAAACACTGTAATGCCCATAAGTCAAAGTTTCATGAATACTACCTCCGAGCCATGAATAGTGCTTTTGGGAAGTTGAGGCATCTTTGTAAGGCCAAGAAGGGTAAGTACTTGTCACAAAATTTTAACGGGCCAAAAAATAAGGAAAATGAATTAATTAAAAATTTTAGTAAAATTAATAAATCATTTTGGGTTAAAACTAGTGAATAGTGACATTAAATGAGTTTGCTATGAGACAGCTCTGAGATGTCTAAAAAATTTTACGGGCCTGTTAATAAGCTTAATTGATGATTTTTTTGCAATGAAATGATTATTTTTAGAGGTCTAGAAAAATTATTATAAATTTTCAAACTTTAAAGAGAAATTGGATTTATTTTAACTATTAGATCACAATGTGTCATGATCCAAGCCATCCACCCTCTTAATATAAATACCTTTGCACATGTGTAAACCACTTTATCTCCCAACTCCCCCACACTAAAAGCCAATGCCGTCTGAAAGTGAGCCCTCCACCATTTTTTCTTCACTCCTCTATAAAATCACACCAAAATCTCATGAATTTTATATAAAACAATACCTCTATAGTCTTTAGAATCCATTCTAAGTAATAGAATTAAAAATATTGTTCAGAGAGAGAGAATTAAGGATGGCATGAATAGTGGTCATTTTGAGAGTAAGTGGGCTTTTTTCTTAATTTTTATTTTTGTTTTAGGTACTCTTAATGATCCTAAGAAAAACCATATTTATAGATTTTAATTTAGAGGTTGGTAGAATTTTTTAGAAATTTTCTAAGTTTAAAATGACTATATTTTAGGTGATGAAAGAGGAAGGCATCCAAGGCTATAAATTGGTGGAAAAAGAGAGTTTTCACACTCTAGGTATGTGGATTTAGTGTAATTCATACATGTCATGTTGTTTGTGTTTTATGTGTGCATGTGAGTGTGTATAGAAATGCTAAAGGTTAGGTATATGTATGTGTTTGATATAAATTGGCTTAATAAGTAACAAGCCTAATGGAATTGATGCCATTTGCATGATTTGAATAAAATGAAATAAGTGTAGGTGTGTGAAGTTGAGATAGCCGAATGGTGTTTGTTATGGTACCATGATGTGCATGTAAGTGTCGCATGTATAGTAAATGTATTTAGGGTATAAATGTGGTACAAAATATATTTATGGTGGAAAATAAAGGCAAAATGTTTTATATGTCATGAATGGACACGTTATGACCTAAAATGCAATATGAAATGTTAAGTTCATTTATGCATGAAAGTGACCACTTTTGGAATGAATAAAATGGTACATTGTATTTATGAAGGATTGTTTCAATTAAGTGAGATAATATGCATGTAAATAATGATAATTGAAATTATTATTGGTAACAATATATGGTTGCATAATATGGAATATTATGATACTTGAATAGAGGAACTAGTGATGATAATATGAGTACTATGGTATTGGAAATTAACCAAATGAATAGTGCTTTTTCAAAAAATAACCTATAACCAGGAGAAGTGCATAAGTGCACTAGTGATGGCAATGTGGTATATAGACATAGATGAAATGATAAAGAGAGACCTATAACTACATGCTAGAATTAATAAACATAATTTAGCCCATCAGTTAGATACCCACTGGATGGGTTGACTAGTCAACTAGGGAATTAGTAGTTGCTCGAGGTATTCATCCTTTTTAGGGCCACTACCTTTGTGATAGAGATGGCAGGTGTGGCCACAAAGGTTTTGATATTAAGCCTTTCACACTCAAGTATTAAGAGGTCTATATGGGCTTATCATTATTACCCATCTAATTTATTTGTGGATATTAGGAGGTCTTATGGGGCTAATCCTTACTAACCACCTGAGATATGATGGAGATATTGACTAGGTATTGGGAGGTCTCATGAGGCTGATCTTTGCTATCCCTTGCAAATATTGGGAGGTCTATAAGACTAATCCCTACCATCTACTAGTTTGGTATTGTGAGGTTCATGTGAACTGATCCCTATTATCAAACATGGTATATACGACTATCGAGGTAAAAAATGTGGGCCACTACACAATCTAGATCCCACTAACTAATGTCTTATAGAGTAATCTCTCTAGGATGGGCTTGAATATATAAATGAAATAACTGAACATGACTCATAGTTACAGTAATAAATTCATGGCATTTACCATAATTAATAGTAATCTGATCTAATTTGGGAAAATTGATTAAGTTGCAAGGTATTGATAAATAAATAATGAGATTGATAAATGAATTAATAATATTCTATATAATAGACTTTATGTGTTTATATTGTGGCTTTATACCATGCCTATTGTATGAAGATATGCATGACATGCACTTATTGCACTAAATCTACCATTGAGTTATACTTAGCGTGTTAGTGTTTTGATACGCAGGTTATAGATATTAGTAATAGTCTAGAATCAATAGTGCAGTGTAGCTGCTCAGCTTCTAGTGTATAACTTCTTTACTTTTGATGATCTATAGTAATTGGCACTCATGTATAGGGGAAGTTGAACTTGGTTTAATTTAAACATTGATTATGTATGTAATCACCATATGCCTACCATGTATAGATGAATGTATGAATAATTACATACTTAATATGGCTATGTATATTATCTAAATATTGTAAGTCTAAGACCCTATGTGTTTATGACTTTGGGTTGTGTTAAGATGTTGATTGGAGGACTATAAAGGTCTAAAAGTTAAAGAATAAGTTCATAATGACATTGGAAGTGTTCTTAACAAATTTCAAATTCGGGTTTTCATCCAGTTAGCTGTTATGCTACATGAATTTATTTAAATTAGATTTTTATCTTATTAAGTGGCTTTGATGATTAATTATAGGCAATATTAAAAGGTAAATGAGTGTAGATAAGTAAACAACCTGAATATGGTCATGAATGGAATATGGGTACAAGTGTTAAATGAATAGTGGTTAGGGAAATGTTCAAATTGGTGACCTATGGGAAGTAGCATCATTTGTCTAGTTCCTTCAGGAAATGGGTAGGGGGTGTTACATTTAGTGGTATTAGAGTGGGTTTAGGCATTCTTAGGTGTATTATACATGAACGCCAAGGTTTAGGATGCTATGTTCCAATAAAGCGACATTATATGAGGCTAATAGGTTATTCTTCTGCTATAACTCCACCACCTCTTCCAGCTCGAACACCACCTCTACCACTACCAGCTATGCTATAGAAAACTTATTTAGAATGAGTAAAGAAAATGGGAGCTATGGATTTCTTAGGTATAAGAGAAAATGATACTACGAGGGTCGAGTATTGGTTTGAGCTGACTCTCAGAATCTTAGAGCAACTAGAATGTACATATGAGAAAAGCTTAAAGTGTGCCACCTCACTCCTTCAGAAGGAAGCATTCGACTTGTAGGACATGACAAAAAGAAGAAAAGTAGTAGATAAGGTGAATATGATTACTTTTTAAAGGAGTTTCGAAAAAGGTTTATACTTGAATCCTAGAGGATGCAAAAATTCCTAGATCTGAAGTAGGGAAGGAGATTAGCATCAAAGTATGAAAAGGATTTTGCTTGGTTAAGTAGATATGCAGAGGAGTTCATACCTATCGAGGAGGAAAGTTGTAAAAGGTTCGATAAAGGCCTCAATGTCGAGCTATGGATATATATAACTACTACAAAGATTAGAGATTATCTACTTTTGTGGTAGTAGCTTATGATATAGAGGAGATGATGTAAGAAAAGAGAGAATTGTTCCAGAAGAAAAGGCCATTTACAACAGGCCAAACTTGTTCAGCACTTGGTGTAATTAAGAAGTAGAGAAAGTTCTAGTCTATGCAGCAGTCCTAAAGGTTGGCTTAGCCTCAAAGGTCAGGTTAGGATTTTTCATCCATGCCTTAACCTTCATAGCAAGCCTATAGTACCTCAATATCAATAGCTAAGAGTGCACCCTTAACATGTAGGACCTGTAATAGAAGACATTAGGGGCAATGATGGTAGACCTAGAGAGGAGAGTGTTTTATATGTGGAGCCAAAAATCACTTTTAGAGGGACTATCTATAGAGATAGACTAAGGCTACTCAAACATAGGCTTCAATAATAGCACTTAGCATAGGGTAGAAATAGAGTTAGGAATGATCAGCTGAGTAGCAATTAGAGGACTAGATGAGAGGCACAAGCTCTAGCATATCAATACGCCATTCAAGCTCATGAGGAGGCAGAGGCTCCTGATGTGATTGCTAATACTTTTTACTTATTTTATGCACCTGTGTTGGCATTGATAGATCTAGGATCTGCCTATTCCTACATTTGCACTACATAATCTTGAGATAGGCAGTTAGAACTAGAGCCGATAGATCAAGACATTCAAGTTAATAACCCGATCAGACAGAGTGTGATGGTGAATAAAGTGTATAGGCACTATCCTCTAGTGATCTAAGATCAAGTATTCCTAGTATATCTTATTGAACTTTCTTTCCATGAGTTTGATGTCATATTAAGGATGGATTGGTTATCAGAACATCAAGCAATAGTTTAATATAAATAGAAAAGGGTTACCCTTAGAACACTTGAGGGATATAAGTTGATTATTATGGGTAAGAGAAACTCTTTGTCTAACATCATCTTAATTGTTATAGCGAGACAACTCATTTGAAAAAGATATGAAGCGTATTTATCCTATGTGGTTGATACTAGTAACATAGTACCTAACCTTGACCAGATACTTGTACTATCTAAATTCCTAGATGTATTTCTAGAGGAGTTACTAGGCTTACCACCATAGAGGGAACTTGACTTTGAGATTGAAGTGTATCCTAGTATAACCCATATATCTATCACCTCATATCAGATGGCACCGATAGAGTTGAAGGTGTAATTACAATAATTATTAGATAAAGGCTTCATTAAGCTGAGTACCTCACCTTGAGGAGTGTCTATGTTCTTTGTAAAGAAAAAGGATAAGTCTCTTCAGTTATGTATTGACTATCAAAAATTAAATAAGTCTACAATTAAAAATAAATATTCATAGCCTAGAATTGATGATGTCTTTGATCAACTTAGGGGTGCTAGTGTCTTCTTAGAGATAGACTTGAGATCGGGGTATCATCTATTATGGATCAAGGAATCTGATATTCTTAAGACTGCATTCAGAACTAGATATAGGCATTATGAGTTCCTAATGATGCCATTTGGGCTTACTAATGCCCCAGCAACCTTCATGGACTTGATGAACCAAATCTTTAAACCCTATTTGAATCAATTTATTATGGTGTTTATAGACAATATCCTAGTGTATTCCAAGAGCCAAGAGGAAGATGAGTAGAACCTTAGAATTGTGTTACAGATTTTAAAGGAAAACATCTATATGCCAAGTTAAGTAAATGTGAGTTCTGGTTGAATGAAGTAGCCTTTTTGGGCCATATTGCTTCAGCTGAAGGCATCAGAGTTGATCTAAGCAAGGTTAAAGTTGTATTAGAATGGAATCCTCCTAGGAAGGTAACAAAAATTCAGAGTTTCCAAGGATTGGTGAGGTATTATACAAGATTTATAAAAGGTTTTTCAATGATTGCAACCCCTATTGACTCAATTGTTAAGGAAAGATGTGAAATTTGAATGGGATGACAAATGTCAAGCAAGTTTTGATAGATTGAAGATGATGTCAATGGAGGCTCTATTCTCACTCAACTAGAATAGGGGAAGGATTTTGTTATATATAATGACGCCTCATACAATGGACTTGGTTTTGTTTTGATGCGAAAAAGCGAGGTAATTGCATATGCCTCTAGGCAGCTAAAGCCTCAAGAAAATAATTACCTTACACATAACTTACATTTGGCTACCATTGTGTTTGCACTGAAGATGTGGAGACATTACTTTTATAGGGAGAAATGTTATATCTACACCAATCACAAGAGCTTAAAATACCTCCTCACACAAAGAACTGAACCTTAGGTAGTGACACTAGATAGAGTTGTTTGATTGACTACCATCTTATAAAGGTAAACGTAGTTACAAAAAGGCCTGAGCTAAAAGTTTATTGCTGCTTTAAATACCATAAATGCAAAATGAAAGTATATAGAGAAGGAGGCAATTTTAGCTTAACTGCAAATAGAACCTGATTCTAAGTAGAAAATAAAAGAGGTACAGATAAGAGATGAACAGATTGTGCAGACAATAAGTAAAGTCAAAAAGGGGAAGAATATCAAGTTTAGACTATGAGTAGATAGATGTTTGTCTTACCATGGTAGACTATGTGTGCCTAAAGTTGATGAGTTAAGAACATAGATTTTGAAGGAGGCATATGAAGCACCATACTCAATTCACCCAAGAAGCACAAAAATTTACCTTAACCTAAAACCCCATTATTCATGACTAGGAATGAAACATGATGTAGTAGAATATGTGGCTTGATGTTTGAGATATCAACAAGTGAAGGCTAAATAGCAAGTTCTATCTAGATTATTACATTCAATATCAATACCGAAATGGAAATTAGAGAAAATCACTATGGACTTTATGATGGGGTTGTTAATGATAAGGGATAAATGTGATATTATATGGGTAATTGTAGATAGATTAACCAAGACAGCTCACTTTATTCTAGTTAGAATGGATTATTCTTTGGATAAGCTAGCATAACTATATATTAATGAGATTGTATGGCAACATGAAGTACCAGTAGTGATCGTTTCAAATTGCAATCCTCATTTCACCTCTAGGTTTTGTAAGAAATTATAAGAAGCTTTGGGTACTCGCTTGACATTCAGCACAACGTTTCACCCTTAAATAGAGGGACAATTAGAATAGGTCATATAAGTATTAGAAGACATGTTATGTAGTTGTGCCATAGAGTTCAAAGGGAGTTGGGATTAGTACTTATCTCTACCTAAATTTGCCTATAATAATAGTCATCAAGCCAGCTTAGGTATGGCACCTTATGAGGTATTATATGACAGAAGGTGCAAAACTCCTACTTGTTAGAGTGAAGGAGGTGAAAGCAAGATCATGGGACCTAATTTGATCAAAGATGTAGAAGACAAGGTCAGGATCATAAGAGATATACTAAAAGCTACTACAGACCGACAAAAATCATATGCCGACTTGAAATAGAGGGATATTGAATATGTAATTAGTGAAAAAGTATTTTTAAAAGTGTCTCCATGGAAAAATATGCTTAGATTTGCCAAGAAAGGGAAACTTAGTCCCAGATTCATTGGTCACTACAAGATTATAGATTGTGTGGGACCATTAGCATACAAACTAGCCTTACCACACGAGATGTAGCAAATTCATGATATGTTTCATGTTTCGATGTTGATGCGGCACTGATATGATCTGTCTCATATGATATCTATAGAAGATATTCATGTACATGTATATTTAACCTATGAAAATGAACTAATACATATTCTAGGTAGAAAAGTTAACCAATAGAAGAATAAATTTATTCCTTTAGTGAAGGTACTGTGGAAACATCACAATGTGGAGGAAGCTACATGTGAGAGCAAGGAACAAATGGAGTTTCAATACCCGCACCTATTTTCATTAGGTAATTTCAAGGATGATATTATTTAAGAGGGGAAGAATTATAATGCTCATAAGTCAATGTTTCAAAAATAATACCTCTGAGGCATGAATAGTGCTTTTGAGAAGCCAAGGCACCTTTGTAAGGCTAAGAAGGGTGAGTACAAGTCATAAAACTTTGATAGGCTAGAAAATAAGGAAAATGAATTAATTAAAAATTTTAGCAGAATCAATAAATCTTTTTGGGTTAAGAACTAGTGAATAGTGACTTTAAATGAGTTTTTATTGAGATAGCTCCAGGATATGCCTAACTGGACTTGAAAATACCATACCCTAAGCTAAAAAGTTCCAATTAGTTCATAGGTCAATGAATTATAAATTTTTGAGGTCATTTGATAATTATTTAGAATTTCTTATTTTTATACATGAATAGTAACAATAATTGCCATTGGAATTTGGACCGAAAATTTTATAAGACCTTTAATGGGCTTAATTAAGGATTTTTGGCAGTAAAATAATAATTTTTGGAGGTGTAGAAAAATTATTGTAAAATTTCAAATTTTACAGGGAAACTAAATTTATTTGGACCATTAGATTGCCATGTGTCATGATCCAAGACATTTACTATCTTAATATAAATACCCTTGCACATATAGGGAATGGCATATGTGTAAACCACTTTATCTCTCACCTCCCCAGAAGCAAAAGCTGATGCCATCGCAAAGTGAGCCCTTCACCATTTTTTCTTCACTCCTCCCTCAAATTAAACCCAAATCCTATGAATTTTATATAAATATAATGCCTCTATAGTCTCTAGAATCCATTACAAGTAGGAAAATTGAAAAATATTGCTTGGAGAGAGAGAATTGAGGATAAAGTGAATAGTGGTCATTTTAAGAGTAAGTAGGTTTCTTATTTTTTTTATTTTTGCTTTAGGTACTCTTAATGATTCTAAGAAAAACCATGTTTATAGATTTTAATTTAGAGGATGGTAAAATTTTTGAGAATTTTTCTATGTTTAAAATGGCTCTATTTTAGGTTAAGAAAAAGAAAGTGAAGGACGTAGCCATCCAAGGCCATAAAAAGTGGTGGAAAAAGGGTGTTTTCACACCTTAGGTATGTAAATTTAGTGTCATTCATGCATGTCATATTGCTTGTGTTGTATGTGTGCATGTGAGTTTATATAAAAATGCTAAATGTTGGGTATATGTATGTGTTTGATGAAAATTGGGTAAATAAGTATGCTAGCCTAATGGAATTGATGCCATTTGCATGATTTGAATGGAAGGAAATAAGTGTAGGTGTGTGAAGTTGAGATGGCCGAATGGTGTGTGTTGTGGTACCATGATGTGCATGTAAGTTTGTCATGTATAGTAGATGCATTTATGGTAGAAATGAGGTATAAAATATATTTGTGGTAGAAAATAAAGGCAAAAAATTTTATATGTGATGAATGGACACATTATGACCTAAAATGCAAATGTTAGGTGTATTTATGCCTGAAAATGACCATTTTTTGAATGAATAAAATGGTACATTGTATTAAGGAAGGATTGTTTGAGTTAAGTGAGATAATGTGCATGTAAAAAATGATAAATGAAATTATTATTGGTAACAATGTATGGTTGCATAATGTTAAACATTGTGATATTTGAATAAAGGATTTGTTGGTGATAATATGAGTATTGTGGTATCAGAAATTAACCAAATGAATAATGCTTTTTGAAAAATAACTTGTAACTAGGAAAAGTACGTAAGTGTACTAGTGATGGCAATATGGTATATAGACATGGATAAAATGATGAAGTGAGACCTATAACTATATGATAGACTTAATAAATATTATTTAGCCCCTAAGTTAGACACCCATTGGATGGGTTAATCGATTAACTAGGGAATTAGCAGCTGCTAGAGGTATTAGTCCTTTTGGGGGTCACTGCTTGTCTGATGGAGATGGCGGGTGTAGTCGTTAAGGTTGTGATATTGAGCTTTACACACTCGAGTATTGGGAGGTCTATATAGGTTGATCCTTACTACCTGACATATTTATTTATGGATATTAAAAGGTCCCATAGGGCTGGTCCCTAATATCCACTTGAGATATGATGGGGATATTAACTGGGTATTAGAAGGTCCTAGAGGGTTTATCCCTACTATCCCCAACAGATATTAGGAGGTCTATAGGACTGATCCCTGCCATCTACTAGTATGATATTATAAGGTTCATATGAACTGATGCCTACTATCAGACATGGTAGGTGTATCTACTGAGGTCTAAAATTTAGGCCACTATACAGTTTGGATCCTATTATCTAGTGTCTTAAAGAGTAGTCTCTTTAGGATTGTCCTAAATATATAAATGACATAAATGAATGTGACTCATAGTTACAATAATAAATTCATAGCACTTACTATAATTAATAGTAATTTGATATAATTTAGGAAAATTGATTAAATTGCAAGGTACTAATAAGTAAATAATAAGACAAATAAATGAATTAATAATATTCTGTATAATAAACTTTGTGCATTTATATTGTGGCTTAATACCATGGTTATTACATGAAGATATGCATGACATGCACTTATTGCATTAAATCCACCATTGAGTTATGCTCAGTGTGGCAGTGTTCCAATTCGCAGGTTGTCAATATTAGTAGCAGTCCAGTATCAATAATGTTGTGTAGCTGCTTAGCTTTCAAGGTATAACTTCTTTACTTTTGATGATCTATAGTAATGGGCACTCATGTATAGGGGACTTGAAATTGGTTAATGTAAACATTGAATATGTATGTAATCACTATATACTTAGCATGAACTGATTAATGTATGAGTAATCACTTGCTTAATATGGTTTTGTATATTGTTTTAATATTATGGGTCTGAAAACCTATGTGCTTATAATTTTGGGTTGAGCTGAGATGTTGGTTAGAGGACTAGAAGGGTCTAGAAGTTGGAGAATGTATTGTTAATGATATTAGAAGTGTTCTTAATAGGTTTCAAATTTGGGTTTTCACCCATGTAGTCGTTATGCTATCGGAGTTTCTATAAATTGGATTTTTATATAGTTAAATAGCTTTGATGATAAATTGTAGGCAATATCATAAGGTAAAAAAGTCTCGATAAGTAAACAACCTCAATAGGGTCACAAAAAGAAATATGGGTACAAGTGCTAAACGAATAAAGGTTGGGGAAATGTTAGAATTGGTAACCAATAATAAGTAGCATCCTTTGTCTGGTCCTTTTGGGGAATAGGTAGGGGGCATTACAAACACATACAAGAAGCCTTCCTACCTTATTACTCACACATATATGGTTAAGCTATTCCTTTTTTAGGTATCAGGGGATGCATATATTTGAAAATGGGCTTTATTAGGCCCAATTCATCCCTTATATTTAAAGCATATACAAAAGCAATAACCCATAACATTTAATTCTTATTTGACATAAAATTAGGCTAGGTCCATTCGAGATAAAGGGCCTAATGGACTTAGCCCTACTTCAAACAAGGTTAAATGCAATAAGCCTATATAGCAATCATAATGCAACTCGTAATCACTTATGGTTATACAACCTAAGGGAAGTTACTAAGCTTACCTACATGGGATAATGGTTTAGTCAAAAGGCTTATGGTTCCTATAAGCGGGGGTCCCTCAATCAAGGATAATAATGACTGGTTAGTTCACTATTTTATATATATAAAGGTACAAGGCTTATGATTGATGGATATGCTAGCAATTCCCCATCTTGAGTAAGAAATGGTTTCATAGTTCACAACACCATCTAGGATCAAATGGACACAATCTATATATAGTGTAATGCATAGGATTGATAAAAATTAGAATATTAGATTTCATATTATTTAGGCACTCTTAGATTTAAATTCTTAGTCCCCAATGTAGTCACCACCGTAGATTTATTGTATTACCAGGGATGAGAGCAATTAGTTCTTGGAGTTGCTAGCTGGCTCTATAGTAAGATCACTGACCTTTTGCTCGAAAAGAATTCAGAATAAGATCTTATTTATGCCTAATAATATGCCTTCCTTTATCTTATAACATTTATCAATCCCGTATCAAGCAAGCATGTATTATAATTAAAACATTCATGTCATCTTTTCATGTAAAGAAAGTAAATTGTTGTATTTAAAGCATACAACAATCATAATAATATATTGTACATCTAGAAATTAGGTCATTTATTTGTTGTCATTTGACCTGATAATTACCCATAATTCCATAGGAATTAGTGGTAATTGCCTAACTCAAATCTCTAGGAGATTGGCCTTTATTTAAATACATTTTTATGTGACTTTTGATTAAGGAAAACTTAAACCATTTTGTTTAAGAAAACACCAATTAATTACATAAAAATGCCTTTAATGTGAGGTTTAGGGTTTTGGAGTGTAAAAGAAGTTATTAAACTACCTATTACAACCCAAAATAATCAAGAGAAATAAAAGGTACAAAACCAAACAAACAAATACATAGTAAAATGTTTGGTCTCATCCCTATGCCAATTAGTTTGTGTGGACCCAATACAACTCCAGTGTATGTTTGTACAAACTATTCCATGTAAAGGGTATCATATCCATCTTGACTTTCTATTTTACTAAAATGATAACTTGTATACAACTCAGAGAATTGGTTAGAAACAACATGGAATGGCCTATGAGGACCTAAAGGAATGTGCTCACAACAATCTACTTATAGATGAATCATGATACATGTAAAATAATTATCACTAGGTAACACTATAAACTTATTGGTCACACAAGTCATACACATAAATAAACAAGGACTAAGATTACTAACATTAGTCCATATAGACTATAGTCCTCATGAGAGGGATTCTGTGCGAACTTCAAAATAGCATAAATGCACAAAAGACATAATTATCCCTATAGATTACATTCCTCATGAAAGGAAGTCTATATGGACCATTTACTAACAACAAATGAACACAAAGCATAACCATTTGTATGGATTACTTTTTTTGTGAAAGGAAATTCGTGTAGACATATGTCACTTCTATAATGTTCATATGATAACCATGTGATATAACAATATATA
>CANXYI012139977.1:0-12843 GCA_948208565.1 Hura crepitans | reverse complement strand
TAGTTATTATTTTTTATGATTTTATAACACAAATATATATTAAATGATTATAAAAATATATATTTAAATTTAATTAATCATATTTTATAAAAATATATATTTTAAAATTAAATTAAAAGTATTCGCATGTGTCTTTATATATATATTGAATTGTATCAAATATTGATATTATTTTATTTATGAGTAAGGGAAAATTATTTAATTTTTTTTTTATTAAAAGTGTTATTTACATCTTGTGCTTTTCTTAGATTGTCTATTGTAATAAAAAATTTTAGTTATATTTCATAATTAAATTAAAATTAGTGATTAATGGATAAAAATAATAATTAATCCTTAATTACTTTTAATAAATAAATTTAGATTTTAACTTTTGTAAAATCAAAATTAGTGGTTTGGTTTTAAAATATATTTTAGGATTAGTTTTGCTTGAAGGTGTAAAAACTAACTCGATTTACAAATTTGATTTATTGTATTAAAAAAGATTGGTCTAAATTTGAGACGCACAAATGATCCAATCCGTTTAGATTAATTTATTTATGATCCGTTTCTATCTCGTTTATCTTACTTATAATTTTATAACTTTATATGATATGAATTATAAAAATAATTATTTTTATAAATTATCAATAAATATATTTTTTATTTTTAATAAAAAATTTTATTTAAAAAATAATATTATATGACATGTTTAATTTATAATCCATTTATGATCTGTTTAACAATGATCTATTTGGATTATGATCCAAATCAATTATCTAAACCAACTTGCTTATTATAAGTAATTTTTTTACCTGTTTATGACTTGATCTGTTTTGATCAAATCCGTCGTGACTTGACCTAAATTTTATCCATCCAACTTATTTGTCACTATAATTTTTCAACTATTTTTGCTTAAAAGTTGAAATAGAATGTGTGATAAATTCAGTAATTGACAGTCAAATCACTTACCTAAGAAAATAAGTGTTTGGTAAAAAAATAAATAAATAAAAGTTAACAGTTAAAAATTTCAATAATTGGCAGTTAAAATATAAACTAAAGGCTGATTTTTTTTTATGAGAAGTTAAAAAATTTTGGCTTTTATGATACCAAGTTAATTTGTATATATTTAATATTCAAAAGAATTAAGTTATTAAATATTTATAATTTATTGATAGCTTGTGTACGGCTATAATTGACAAATGTCTATTGATCTTAGAGAAAAAAAAAGTCTATTAAATCATTATCGCCATCGTGGCTGCACTGCTAACAGATAATAATTAACTAGTACTGTTGAAACAAACATGCTCTACAGCAATGAAATTATTAGATAGTACAGATTGATTTAACGATCACCTAGTGCAAATTCAATCGCACCTATATGGTAAAGTTGTATTGCATAAAAGAATTTAAAATTAAAAAAATAAAATAAAATGAGTTTTAAAAATAATAAATGATTTTAATCAGAGCGCATCCACATTAAATGACATATTTAATTAATGCCCTTTCAGCGCCATACTATAATCGGCAAAAATCTATTTACAATGAATCATTTAATAATAATAATAAATAATAAAGTTAAAAGGTGAAGACGAATAAGGTGATCGCAGTCTGTGGGACGACAACACCGGCTGTTGTCGCGTGGTATAGTATACGAATAGGGTACATTGGTGGCACCGGTATAAAAGCAAAATTTGCCATGTGTCACCGATTGCCGCCAAATGCCGACCACAAGAGACGCTTTTTAAGAACAACACAGTCTCAACCCACCCTCTGTCTCTGTCCCTCTCGCAATGTCGGTGTCCACGCTCAGCTCCAGCATAGCTGCTTCGACTGCCCTTTACGACGTCGAGTACCGCGCCATTCCCGACGACGCTTGGTACAGTGTACGTGCGGTGGTCGACGGTGAGAAGCTAACAATCAAGTACGAAAATTTCGCCGATGATTTCGATAACGTTTTCCGGCTGGAAGACTTTAAGTCTTTGCAAGAGATTCAAGACTTCGAGGAACGGTTTCGGCCAGTTTCGGTTCAGCTGCAGGACCGACAGTGTAAAAGTCTTTGTCAGGGTACTGCGGTTTGCGCTTCCCATTCCTTCAATGACTTAGACGTCCGCTTCTACGACGCCGTCGTCGACGATGTTAGTTATTTCTTCTTTCATTTTTTCTCTATGTCTTTACACGCTTATTAAGTCTGATTTTGTATATGATATGCCATTTTTTCCTATTTAATTCAAGTTCTTTGATTTTGAGGATGAAAATGCTATCTTGATTTTGTGAGTAATAATAAAGGGTAAGATGGTGCTGAAATATAAAATGCCATTTTTTCTATTTAATTCAAGTCCCATTTTATTTTATTTTATTTTTATTTACAGCCATCTTGGATGAAAAGCTGGAGTATGATCTCATGAAGAAGATAATCGCAGAGTAAATTAAAAGCAATTTAATAGTAGAAGCACCTAATAATAATATTTAATATCGTTGTTAAAAAGTTGCAGCCAATCTATGCACTAGGTTGGTATTGTTTGAAATCAGTACATCACTCCTTGCAGAGAAGTTTTTTGTGGTCTGGATGTGCTTAGATGCCTTATTTGTTTCAGATGAAAGGAACTGTTTTGGATTCCAAATCTAACATTCTTTCCTCCATAGGACGGGAATTGGGGGCATATTGGCATCACATTATTGTTTTTAATACTATTTTTGTGTCTGCTTTTCATAATTTGGCTATTTCAGCAGGTGATTTGCAGGGATCATTCCTTTGCTAATGGAGAAGAACAATGCAGGTGCACATTTGTGGTTATCTGGCAACATGGTCCAGTTGCTGGTTGTTTGGCCAACAAGAATATAGAAAGTGTATGCCTTTTGCAGTCTAATGCTAAGCTTGATCCTAGAGTTGCCAGTTTTTTAAAGATTGCCAGGGGAAAACTTGCAACTGGTGTTCATAAGCCTCCTTTGCATTCTAACTCCGAGACTATCCATAAGGATGTCGCCAGCTTGCCTATGAATCCGCAGGTAACATTTATCTTACCATTTGCCCAGGTATTTGTTTCTCATAAAGGATGTTCTCATCCCTCTTTTGTAGCATGGAATTGATTTTGATAGCAATTTCTTTTTATGTTTTATTTGTCTGTTTAAAGGAATCAAAGTGTGGCAGGTTGTCTGTGACTAGCAGGTGGAAGTCTGAAGGTTTGCAGATATTATTTAGCCCTATACAAAAAAAAAAAAAAAAAAAGAAGAAGAAGCAGAAGAATAAAATCCTAAAATTAAAATAATTAGGCTCTTTCATTGGTTTTTTTTGTCATCTTTCTTTTCAGGAAGGATTATATTTTTGTTTAGATATGCATTCGCTTAAATACATTGTTTCTTGTTCTGTGTCATAATTTTTGTGGAGAAACCTCCACCCTTTTTTCTTCATTGGTTTACAGAGTTAGAGAGGATTTGCAATCATGCACTAATAAACAAAGAAGATACTGATGTTGGGGGAAATTTCAACCGTTATGTCGTGTTGATTGACAATCTGGATAAGGAATTGTCCCCTTCCACTATTGTGCAATTCATACATAGTCAAACTTCAGTCCTAGTACAAGCATACGTTTTCCCAAGTTTGCCATCGGAGGTTTACACAAATGGGGTCATTGTATTGGACAGTGAAAAAAATCTTCAGAAGTTAAGCGAATTTTTGGACAGTCCCAATCACATTATCATGTCATGCAGGGGGAGGTATGTATCTATTGTATTGGTGCTTTAAAAATGCTCTTTAACAAAGTCGATTCTGATTTATCATTGTTGTTTACTGTTTCATTTCCTATTGTTTGGTTCCCTGACTCTCTCTTATGGTCGCTTGTTGCGTTTAATGCCTTTTGAATTACTAAATGCCACATGTTAACAAGTTTTGAATGAGAGCTTTTATTTGTTTATCTCTAGAAGCTTAGTAAAAAGTTCTAGACGTTTTGGATTTTTGCTTTCTATGTTTTAACTGTAGGTTGAGTATTTGGGAAAAACTTTCTGCTTAAATTGCCTATTTAAGCTTAGATTTGATGACAACAGTATAGCTTTACAAACCCTTTTCAAGCTGAATGACTTTTTGGTTAATTTGTTTCAGGCCTTGAGCTTTCTTTGTCAGAATATCAGGATTAATCAATTCATTAACTGTCTGCAGACCATGGTTGGTGACTAAAATGTTATCTGGGGGCGATACATATTGGATGCTACTTGGGACTTTGACAGCTAAATATCAGGTGAAATTTTCTAGAACGTTTTAATTCTTTATTTGGGGAATGGACATTCTAATGTAAAAGCCGAGATTTAGAATTCACAATTTTGTGGTGTACCATGAAAAACCTGTCTTTATTTTCTTTATGCCTTCTGTAGAATAAGTTGGAGCACAAGAACATTGGCATAGGCCATTTAAAAGTTGTCTACTCCGGATCTGAGGAATATAGGACGGCAAAACAACTGAAAGATTTATTCATGGAGTTCGTTGAGCATCAACAGCGATTGCATAGGACACTAGCTTTGGAGGAGAGAAAATTTTTGCAGCAATCTCCTGCAGTATAGTCAGCACTTGTGGCTGGCTACAAGTGATAAACTTGCTATATTTGTGCATATGCATCAGAATATGACTTTTGTTTAGTGTAGTTGCGGTGATTACCATTTACATTAGCAAATGCACTAGATTACCTTGTCATGTGCTGTTGTTGTTGAGTGGTCAGGGCTATACACATTAGGAAACAAGAAGAGAAGGAACACAGACACTGGCACATGCGCATACACAAGGAAGCTGTAGGATTTTGGTTAGCTACATGGTTCTTTTAATTGTAGAATTTGCTTTTTGAAGTCCTTTGTACAAGATGCGCATTCTCAACTAATTTTTGAAGCCCAAAGTCGAGTCACCTCTGGGGGCAATTTTTGTTGATTAATTAATGTTTATAAATGCACAAGAGATTATGGACAAAGGGTGCAAGTGTTCTTGGCTCTTTCTGTTGGTTTTGTGATTACTTTGAGATACTGCAATCCAAATTTCTATAACCACGAGGAGTTTTTTTTTTTTTAAACATAATCATAATAATGAGCATTAACCATGGGAATCAGATTTCCATTTGGTTAAAAGAGAAGGCGGCAAATTTAGAAACGAGAAACAACAACCAAGTCTTAATCACTATATACTAAATGAGGTCCTATATACTAAATGAGGGTCGTTATATGGTTTTTTTTTCTATGCTTCTAAGGCAAGATTTACCTCAATTTTAAATATACAAAAAAAATTTTTACCAACTACATATTTTTAAGTTATCTTAGTTTATTTTTTTTCTACTATCAAATTTCTACATTTTTTTATTGAAAATTTTAGAGGTCGCAAGTTAAATGATTCTCTTATTTTATCTTCAATTTTTTGACAGTCACTCGTTTTAAATATTAGATCATCAAAAAAAATTGTAGTTATGAAAGAAAAGTATTAAATATTCATAAAAGAAATACAAATTAAATTAGTATCACTTTCATTTATCAGCAAGCAAAACATTGTTTGAGAACTTAAAATTGCTCCTCTTGTTTTACTTCTTTCCCATTTCTAGTTTTTGTAATTTGTGCAAGAGTTTTGGCCTTTGGAGCAGATATTAGAGTTGGAGGAAGCTCTTCATAACTCAACATTTTTTCATATGCTCCTCATAATTCTACAATTTCACAAATTATTCAAATATCATTAGATTAAAATTTATATGTTCACTTATTGCTTTTAGTCTTGAACAGCCAAAACTGTGATGTTTGATGACTTGAGTTTTTTTTTTTTTTATTACTTTGCCATATTTCTTATTTTGGTTTATATATTGCCATATTTCTTTTCTTCCTTTTTTTTTTTCTTCTTCCTTTTTTCATTATCAAATAATAAATAAAACTACGTTCCAATGCAGTTTAGGGATCAGTTTACTTTGGACCAACAACATAGGATGATCATCCTTGGAGTGTAAATAAATTCTTAATCTTTTCAAATTGAATTGAAATATCAGAAAAAAAGACTTGAAATCAAATTGTATTGTTCACTATTTAATTAGAATAAATTGAATTGTACTATTAATTTTATTTAGAATGGATTTGGATCTCAGTTTTTTCAATTTCGGTTCTACATATGTTTGATTTGTAGTTTGGTTCTTATAATTAATGTATTTCAATTTTTAATTTGTTTGGTTTGATTTCGAATGGAACCAAACCGACCAAATGATTAGCTTTAATACTAATTTTTCTTCTTCTTCTTCTCTTTTTATCATGGCTGGCCAATTTGATCGCAACAAGAGGGTTAGGCAAATAGCCAGGAGAAAAGCGTTTACACAACCGTCAAAATAAGCCGAGCAAGTTGACGCAATTGAGGCCGTTGAAGCTAATAAGAGGCGTCGTGCCCTGTCATTGAGGGACAAGATTTCCTTAAAAGATTTGCCACCATTGGTCAGACTTTCAACAGAACCAAAGACCGGATCGGCAATGACGGTTACTATAGGGAGTGGTAGTGCTCCAAGTGATAGCTATTCCCCTCCTCCTAATCTCAAGCAAATTAGGAGACCAAGATAAGTGTTTTCAAAGAGGCTAGTGGGCATGCTCGATCTAGTGAGCATGGTGGTGGATAAGATCGGGGTAGAAGGAGTTTTCATTTGGAATCTCGCTGTTGCTGAGTATTTCAACAAGAGCTTGGACTTCCCTGCTGATATGACAAAATTAAGCAACTCAGCATGCACGGCTTAGCAATCTGCAAAATAAGTCATTTGTTGCAGGTGAAAATGTTTATCTTTCAATTACTATTCTTTTACTATCAAGTGGTTGTGCTTGTCATTTCGCTAATCTAACTTACTATTATATATATTTTTAGGGCATTCAACATTTTCATTTACCTGCAATAATTTTTTTTTTTTTACTTGCCAAGATAATGAAAAGAAAAACGGGGAATCAAGAATGGCCTTAACAGTCGAAAAAGAAAGATTCGATCACGTAAAATCTGATTTGAAGAATAAGCGTGCTCGGTTAAAATCTCAGTTAGCAGAAGTGAAAGATAGCTTCAACAACTCCAACAAGAGTACGATAAATATAAGCAAGCTGCAGCAATTAAGAAAGAAAAACTGGAGGGAAACCATAAGGTTACTTTGGATGCCCTAAAGGAGATCTTTAATGATGTAGGTGGCCATATCACTATTTTTAGAATAAAGTGAAGAGGGTACTCCGAGATTGTTTCCCCGATTTGGACTTAGCCTTCGTGGATGCCTTGCTAACTATGCATTTGACGAGTCCAATAAGGACAATCCAGTTGGCGCAACCATAACCACTTTGCTCGTCCAACAACCATATAGGAAAATTTAAATGATCACAAAACTGTTAGAAATATCATTAATATCGGCTAATTTTTCCTGAAGTAATTTCAATGTAAATATTACATTTGTGCATTTAAATAAATATCACTTTTAAGAATGCCTTCCTTGTCTTAGTTTTACTTTCTTTTCATTTATGCGTTGTTAATTGACTTCTCTTTTGAAATAAACTTTTTATAAGCATTTTGTGCTTAAGTGATTTCAATTATTGAGAGAAGGACAACTCTTCTTTTGAACATATTGCTAATGGGACTGCTTCAGTCGATGCGTTACATTTTGCTTTTACAAAAGTCCATCAGTCGTCTCAAGGACTTAAATAAAAATCCCTTGATCGGTCTTTTCATGATTTTTTTAGGATTTACATTGAATCAAAAATCCCTTGATTGGATTTGCTTCCAATCATTTTAAGGCCCACACAATTTTTTTTTTATTTTCCGGATTTTTTACATTTTAAGATCTAGAGACGTTATTACCATCCAACGTTATTAACTTACGTGTGCCTGGTCCTAAAATTTTAGATATTTTGTAAGGCTCTTCCTAATTAGGCATGAGCTTGCCAACTCCAACTTTGCCTCTGCCAAATTCAGCTTTCTTCAGCACTTTGTCACCTTGACTTTAGAGTTGTAATATCTTGCTTTTTTTTTTTTTTTGGCTTGGAGGCTGTCATCTTTATTAGAGTTTCTTCCCTTCTTTCCTCTATAAGATCCAATTTCTATGTCCTAGTGCCCAATTGGGGAGTAATGAGATTTGCCCACACGACGCTGTTCAACTCATCTTGCCAATTTCCATTCTAACTTTCCAAATTGATGCATTGAAGGATTCAGTGGAGATGTCATTCTTAAAATGCGTGATTACATGTTCTAGAGTCAAGAAGTTCAATGAAGCATTATAACTTTATATGGGCTAATTGGTGGAAAGGGCTTATGAAAATAATTCTTGGGCTAATTGTATATGGGACCTCAACAATGAGTCAAAAATATAAGAAATTCAAGTTTAGTCACTGAACTTAATTCACAACTGTGATGAATCTTCAAAGTTGAGAAAGTTCTTGGGCGATTTTTGGACATGTGGGCAGAAATATTCATAGCTATGATGAATTTTCATAGCTATGAACATTTTTGGTTGTGTGAATTTGTTAGCAATTCAAAACAAGAGCCTTGTTTAACTAAGACTCATTTATTTTACTTTTTTAGTTTTGTAAAATGAGTTTAATTAGTGTCATCTAAACATGCCCCTTACTTTTAATTCCTTATTAGCTTAAGATTTTGTTTTAAGAGGTCTATTAGTAGCCTCATAATTAGGTTTTTAATGCATTTTAGAGAATTCAAAATTTGTGACTTTTTTTGGCTTAGCCAAATATCAATAACAAGTATTTCTTTCTTTACTTGTTGCATCGAGAATTGAATTAACTTATCAAGATTTCTTGTGGCATTCGTTATTTCTTTTTTTATTGCTTTATTATCCACATTTTCAATTGCATGTCAATTGGGGGTTTGGTAGAGTGTTTTATCTAGGGTTTGAGATTTTATATGATTTTGTGTGTTAGAGTTTTGGGTTTCGGGGTTCTACATCACAAACGCTTTTTTAATTCCTTCCAAGATTGAACGGTTGGATACTTCAATTAGGCCATTTGTTTAAGGATAAGTTACTATAGTGAACCTTAACTAAATGACAGTGGCTTTTACAAAACTATTTAAAGAGAGAACAACTAAGCTATTTGCCATTGTTCGTTATGAGGACTTAAATGAGTCCAAGTCTGCAGATGATCTCCTCGCACAAATCTTTGAATTTATTTATTGCTATGGTGGTGACTGGTTCTGCGTCTATCCACTTTGGAAGCGGTTAACTGCAACAATGAAGAATTTGATTTGCTTTTACTTAGATGGAATGGTCCTAAGATGTCTAGTCCCATTGATATCTTGATCAGTTGTTGCTCTAAATTGGGCTTTCTGATGACTCTTTTATGGATATGACATTAGGGGCACTTTTAAACTATCTCTTGTGCATCCTTTAAGATGAAAGACCAATAATACCTAATGTACATTATTTTCCTTGCTATAGCTTTACTTTACAAAGCTCTCATGCACTGCTCTAAGGGTATAATTGCCTTTTGATGGTGTTAGGAATTTAAGCCATGGATGACTTTAGCCTTTTTCTAAAGCTTCTCGCTAATTAAAGAATAACTAAAGGTCTTTAAAACTATTATCCTTGCCTTATTATCTTTTGTGGGGAGTTGACTTGACTATAAGTATTCTATTTAAACCTATTCCTAGGCTTGGGTACCTAATCAACCTAGCTAGTCTGCTCGCATGAAAATACAAGCTTGAACATAAACTTTTTTATAAACCCAAACCAAGTCCGAACCTGTCAAAAACCTGCTTTTATGAGGATAAACTTGGGATTGGTGTGCAAAGCCTAAACTCGAACCGATCTAGTTTGCATGTACATATTTTTATTTATTTTATTTTTTCTTTGGTTAAGTAGTCTAAAATATAAAAATTTAAATATTTTTGCATTAAATATATTAATATATTAGACAAAAATATTTTTTCATTAAATATCAATATAATATAAAATTTATTAAGTGATATTTTTTGGTACTAATTTATGAAATATATTAAAATTTACATTAACAATTATTATTTATAAATGTGGGCTTGGGTTTTATATGTTATTTGTAGACTAGAACTTAGACAAAACCACGTAATTTTTTTGAGGGCTTGATTTAAATTTACATTAAAAATTATTATTTTATAAATACGGGCTTGGTTTAGCTATCTTAGGTTTTATATGTTATTTGTAAACTCGAACTTAGACAAAACTATGTAATTTTTTTGAGAGCTTGAATATGGTTTGGGCTTAACATTTTGAAAGTCAAGTCTGCTTAAGTCTGGCTTGAACTCACCTAAGCCTACAAGTTAATCAGGTTTAAATTCTATTATTAGATCAATCCAGCTTGTTTTTATTTTTGCTTGCATTATCTCCAATTCTTTTGTTGATGGCATATGTTCTTCTTCAATCATAATCTTCCTTGAAGGATATGGATTTCTACAAGCTGCTATTTCGGCTAGTAGATAGGCCTTTTTATTGTTAGTTATATGCCTTATAGCAATATGTAATAGGGATATTTTATGTACATTTAAAATTTCTTAATAATAAAAGGCATTCTTTATTACATAATGCTTATGTTAATTCATCTGTTTGATAATTATCTTAAACTTTGACCTTTGTAATAAAGTCCTTAGCATAAAATCACAGCGTAGAGGAAATCATAAAAAGTTCATGATGTGATATTCCTATTGCATGTAAATGCGATAATACCAAAATTATCCCTAGTCATAGTATGAACAAGATGGAACATTGTTAATGTGGATAGACTAGCATATGCTATATTCCTTGACTAGTTCAAGCAATAGTTCTCACAAGCTGTAGGCGTGTGATGTTTAGAGTTAACATATGGATGTTTGCTTGAAAAACAAGTTCATTGGAGACCCAACATGATATCGTCACATGGATACATGATCTATACGATTGAAAGTATCTCATCATATCAATGGTGTAAGTATCCTTGAACTTAAGGTCACCAGGGTTATCTTAAGTATTAAATGCTACACTTTGACTTTGATGCTTTTACTTCGCCATGAAGTATACATAACTAAGAGATTGGGTATAGCATGAGATACTTAAAGGTGGTTGGGCAATCAATAAAGGATTCACCACCCCAGATTATATTGGGGAGTTTATCTCATAGTTTTAATATAAATCTTTATTCAGAAATCTTTGGCCAAAGTAAGATGTAAGTATGAATGAGATTCACAAAGGCATTTTTGAAACAAAGATATGAATATTTGAATTAACATATTTAAGAGTTGATTAAATATAATTAATTAAGTATTGAGTTAACACAAGTCCATACTCAAACCTGAATAAGATAAAGTGTGGTGAAAAGAGTAATTACATGGTAATTGAATATAGAAGTGTAAAATGGTCAAACCACTGACTTTTTAATACTTAGATAGTCATGATGCACAACTAGATGCCTTTCTTGAATTGTACTTAAGTGAATTTATATAAAATTAATAATGATTCTAAAGAGTTGAAATAATAGAATCCCAGTTCTATTTGGCTTCTGTTTCATTTATCTACTGCCAATGTGTTTTAAAAGGCCAAAGGGTTACATGCATAAATAATTCAAATTCAAGGTAAAATGCATGATGTTTAATGACATGAGATGTCATTAAGGTTAAAGAAAGAAAAAAATGCTAACTAGGCTTAGAGTCTAAAAAGCAAAAAAGCATAATAGAAAAGGTTTTTACAAATTTAACAGAAAAGCCCTATGAGCATATAATAGAAAAAGGCCTATTAAAATGAGTTTAATTAGGCCCAATTAGGTCAAACTTTTAATAGTTAAACGGATTATTATTTTGACTTAGGGTTGAATAAAAAAGAGGGTATAAACCCCTCCTTTAAGAGTTTGACCAACATAAGTGAGTCATAATACACTTTTTTGCTTCATCTTTTTCTCTCTAAACCCTAGCCGCCTCCTTTACTAGCCATAAGAAGCCGATTTCTATTGTTATTCTTAAGGAGTTCTTAGACATATCTTTTTGTATGGATTACTTTAAAGGTGCTCCCAAATTGAAACATTATGGTTTGTTACAACACATTGTGAAGACAAGTTAAGAAAAGGGAATTGACTAAAAAAAAATGGTATAATACTTCAAAATTGATTATAGTATTTTTGTTTGTTTTATGTTTTTTGACCTTTCACCCTATGTTTGGAGATTGAGACCATTTAATTTTTTGTTGTGCATGAGGTCTCAAAATCCTACATTTATTATCCTTTTTTGGTATCTTCTTAATTCTCTATCGAAGTTCCACTCAATTTAGCTCTTGTAATAAGGCTTTGGCTTTAGTAAGATATTTCACTAGGTGCTCCTTTTTAGCTTCAAACTTATCCAAAACTTGTTGAGTGACTAACTAAGAGACTCTTTATGACTAGTGGTTTTGGCTTAATTTTTTCGGCCAATCTTAGTCTGTTAATCAAGGCTTTATATTTAGCTATATCATTTAATCCTTTGAAGTTCAACTTTAGTGCATATTCTATTATAATTCTAATTAGTCCCTTAATAATTATGCCAACCCCCACTCTCATCTCACTTGATGCTCTATTCATGAATAATTCCCAAATTGAGGAATCTCTGTTCTTTCTAGGGATCACTTTGTTCAAACCATTAAACTCTGCTACAAAGCCAATAAGAATCTAAGCTTTTGTTGCCAATCATGGTTTGAATATAATGTCGAAAAGATGCAACTTAATAGCCTATTCAACAAGTCTTCCCTCATTGTTAGGTCACTAACTTCCTAAAAGGGTGATAGATGCAAAAACTAACTTTGTGGCTTTAGAAATCATGTTGAAGTTTCTCAACAACCATTATGAGAGCATTAAATAGTTATTTGACTGGACTCCTTAACTCAATGCCTTTGAGCACCCGACTTACATAGTAGATGGGCTTCTAGA
>CANXYI012139883.1:0-10757 GCA_948208565.1 Hura crepitans | reverse complement strand
AAGATATTACAAATTCTTATAATCTATATATATGTCACAATTCTCACTATAAAGATAATGTCTCCATATCTTTAAAGCAAAAAAAAATGGCAGCTAAGTCTAGGTCATGAGTTAGATAATTCATTACATAAGGCTTTAACTGCCTAGATACATGAGCCACTACTTTGCAGCCCTGCATTAACACACACTTGAGCCCATTATGAGAAGTATCACTATACTTAACAAAGTCTTTTCCTAGCTCTAGTTGTGTAGGGATAGGGGCTTCTACTAATATGGACTTCAATTTATCAAAACTCTTTCTATGTTTGTCATCCCACACAAATTTCACATCTTTCCTTAATAACCGTGTCATAGATGCTACTATCAGTGAAAATCCTTTCACAATCTGCCTATAATATCCAACTAATCTAAAGAAACTCGTGATCTCTGTCACATTTCTCAAAGGTTTCTATTCTAATATAGCCTTAAACTTACTTAGATCTACCTTGATTCTTGTAGCTAAAGTAATATATCCAAAAATTGCTACTTCATCTAACAAAAACTCACACTCGCTTAGTTTGGCATAAAGTTGCTTCTCTTTCAAAGTGTGTAATACCAGCCTATGATATTATTCATGATCATCTCTAGTCTTAGAGTACACCAGAATATTATCTATGAATACCACAACAAACTGGTCTAGATATAGCCTAAATCCAGTTTGTTAAATCTATGAATGAAGTTGGGGCATTAGTTAACACAAAAGGCACCACTTAAAAAGCATAATGCTTGTATCATGTGTGGAAAGCTATTTTAGGCACATCAGAATCCTTTATCCTAAGTTGATAGTACCCAGATATCAAGTCAAACTTTGAAAGTACACCTAATCCACTAGTAGATCAAACAAATCATTAATCCTGGGTAGTGGATATTTATTATTGATCATTACTTTATTCAACCGTCTATAATCAACACAAAGTCTCAAGGAACCATATTTCTTTTTAACATATAACATTGGCACCCTCTTACGAAAACACTAGGCACTGGCACCCCCTTGGGGAAACACTAGGTTTAATAAACCCTTTACCTAATAGCTCTTGTAACTGCAAGTTCAATATTTTTAGTTTTATAAGAGCCATTCTATAAGGGGCTATTAAAACTTGAGGTATGCCTGGATATACCTTAATGGCAAATTCAAGCTCACTCTTAGGTGGTAATCCTAGCATCTTATCTAAAAAGACATTAAAAAAACTCTACCACTATTGGTATTCGATTGATGTTAGGCCTTGCATTTTCTATATCAACCATATGTGCCAAATATAGCTGACAACCTTTTTAGATCATACATTTTGTTGTTATTATGGAAATAACATTAGACAAAAGTCTTTTCCTTCACCAACAATTGTGATTCCATCTTTATCTAGTGCTTAAAGATTAAACCACTTTTTTTTTTGGAATCCACCATAGCATGATTTCTAGACACCTAATCCATATCTAGAATGACATCAAACTCATTCAAAGGTAATTCAGTAAGATTTGTAAGAAAAGTTTTTCCTTGTATAGTTAGTAGACAATTCTTGCATATTTTATCAACAATCACTTATTGTCCTATTAGATTACTAACCATGATTTCTATGTCTAGAGATTTTAATTGTAACCTCTCTCGTATGCTAGTGTAGTATATACATATGAATATGTAGAGCTCAGATTAATTAACATCAAAATAGGTAAATTCAGAGAAATAGAATGCACTAGTAATAACATTAAAAGAATCCACAACCTCTCGAGCCTTGATAGCATATTATCTTGTTAAAGCCCAAGCCTCTATCATCTGATTAGTCTCTAGTCTAGGCCTCTAACTCCCACTAATTTTATCACCCTTATTATTCCTTTAGCTCTTAGTTGGATCTAGTGATGAAGCCAAAAGCTCAATGCAGTCATTTATTTTATTTAAGTAATCATTTCATTAATGCCCTAAGGACCCACATCTATAACAAACACCTAGAATAGTTCTCCAGAAAACTCTTTCGTATCTACATCCACACGTATCACAAGTAGGGAATGTGCTCCTAGCTATGGAAACTAGTGCACTAGAAGTTAATCTCTACTGACATGGTCTGAACTACCTTATTGGTCTTAATCTTTATGTTTGTGCTATCCTTTATGATGATTGAGCAATTGGATTTTCCCTCTGCCTCTTGCCCACTTTTAGGGCTAAGCTAATTTGGCCTGAAGTGAAAGATCCCCTTTTCTAGAAATTCTCCCTTATTTCATTCAATATATTCTCCACACTATATGGTACAACAACTAAGGTGGCAAAGTCTATAATCTTGTTCATTGCCACTTGCAATTTAATCTCTGTGTTAATGCCTTTTTTAAACCTTTTACACCTTTCTTCCTCAGTGGGGGCTATCTCCTTTGCATACCTGCTAAATCTATAAAATTCCTTCTCATATTCTAAAATTGATTGTCCCTTTTGTTTCACATCAATGAACTTTTATCTCTTCTTTTTTACATATGTCTCTATGATTTATCTCTCCTTAAACTCCTATAAAAAAACTCCCAAGGTAATACTGCCAAAGCTTTATGTTCTAAAACCTATTTCCACTAAAAGAATGCCTCTACCTATAATGATGATGTAACATATACTAGACTCTCTTTATAAGTGCATTTTAGTTGCTCTAAAATTCTTTTTATTTTTTCCAACTAGTATTTTGCCTTGGTAGCATCATCTATACTTACTCCCTCAAAATCAAGAGCTTTAATCTTTTTAACTCATTCTAGGTATGTTTTTAGAAATACTTATAGTGGTTATTATTGTTGTACTAGAGGTTATGGCAATGGTAGTAATGGTGGTGGAACAATTGTTGCAATCATCTATCTGAACAAGTTTACCATTTGCTGCATCTATGGTGGTGGTGCTTGTGTCAGCTAGGCCGGTGTAAATTATGTTGCATCACTAGGCTTTAGAGCTTCTACTCTTGTCAGCTCATTAACTACAGTTCATACAGGACTTTACACCTCTTTTTCTTCACCAACTAGCAACCTTAATTCATTCATCTTTAATCTATATTAAGAAATAAGCATTAGCCTCAAGCAATGTAACATCATGTGATGTATAAGCATATCAAACCTATGGCACTCATATGTAGCCTAAAACACCTAAAAACACCTAAATTCAAGCTCTAATACCACCAAATGTAATACTTCTCCCTCAACCCTGAAGCTAGACTTGAATGAGGGATGCTACATTATGACACCTCCTACTCAAATCGTTACCAATCCAAATAAGAGATGACATAATAATGAACTTATCTTAACTTTATCATTATCTTTTTAAAACCCTTTTATATGGAAATCATACATATTATCATAACAATCTTTAAAATAAAATTTTTTTGGATAGCATAATAGCTACAAAATGATTTATCCCAATTAAAACCTTCAAAAAATAGCGCTTTTATATCATCTCAATCATTAACCAACATCATGGACCATTCTAGTCTTGTGACACCACTTACCTAATCCGATCACTGGACCTAAATAAGGAATACCCATAAAAATGCATTATTTGAGCTCATATAAAATTTTAACTCATTAAAAGATTATTTAAACCTTGTTAATAAAATATATTTTTCTTAAAAATATGAGTTAAAAAAACTTTTAAAAATCTAGATCAATCTATAATTTAGAATTTCTAGTGTCAAAAATCTAGTAGCATAATGGTTGTAGTGGTATATTATCCCAAATGTGAATAGCAACCTAGATATTAAAACACTTTTATAAATAGTTCAAACTCATTCCCCAATTCTTGTGATCCTTCTGATCACTCCAATCAATTAGCTACACAAATCTCAACCTAAACATATAAGAAGAGACATCACATAAGATAAAACATTTTAAAAAAACTTTAATAAATTTACAATACTTTAAAACATTAAAATACATTTCATAACAGTCTAGGACTATTTCCTTTGCAAAATATAACATATGAGTGCTTTTCATCTATAGATCACATAATCTAGATATGTATAGAAAGAAATACAAAAAGAAAGGCCTTCTCTTGATAAACTTATTGATACAAGGCTTTAGCATAAATTATCTCCTTACCTACACATCATAAAGATAAATGATGCTCTAAGCAATAGCTTAGTGGTGTAATTAAAATAACTTATGCATTTATGAATAAAACATCATTCGTTAATATTTTAAAACATAAACATTCAACTTATTACATGATACATGACTTTATACATAACGTACATATGTGCTATAACATGGCATAAATCATAGACATAATGCATCATAAGGTCACATAATAGTATAAAATTCATACACAATGAAAACCAAGTTTTCCTTAGAATCCATTTATTATGCTATACTCAAAAAAGCACGTACACTATAGATAATGGAGTATTAGTAGACCACCTAGACCCTCTAGGCAATATAAACCCGTATGTATCAGACTATAAGGTTAGAAAATCATATTTAAAGATTAACACACATCGGACTTGAAAGTCAGAACATCATACCTAAAGGTTAGCACACATTAAAACCAAAGGTCAAAAAAATCATAAGACCCATAGGTCAAATCATAATAACCAAATGTTCATGAATCACAACACAAAGGCTATTTAGGCATAAAAGTACCCTAGTAGCTGTTATCACTCCTAGTTGACTAGCTAACCAATCTGACTATGTTGTTTACTTGTATGGGCTACTAACCTAATTTAATTTTAGTTTAACCTTTTTAACATAGCTTAACATGGCTTTTAATTAATTTTTTTAGCTAACAAATGACCAAACAGGGTAAAATATGTTATATCTTAGTTTAATATCAAAATTCCATATTAAGCACCATTGGACATCATATTGTCACCAGAACATAACACCACAAAACCATCAACACGCATATGCTCAAGAACTATATCATGCCATTATACTTTCATGTTACTTTTAACATGTTTTCTATTTTTCACTTAATAGCATAACATTTGTCTTATTAACATAACATGTATAATATGCCTATCCTAACATATTATCATAAAAATTATCATAAGGCAACATGGCATACCATTGGCTTTGGCTAAAATGGCATCACAAAGCAAAAAACCACAAATCTCATGTGCATATCATTCATACACCTTAAAAGCTCTTATAATAACATATGCATATCAAAAATATAATGAGCATTCATAATAAACATGTCCAAGCATTCAACCACACCTTCATATGCACATGCATATTACATTTTATTATATTACACTTGTCATTACATGTTCACGTGATCATTCTCATAAATATATATATTCATGCATTATTCATAGCATACATAATATGTAACACACATAGAGCTATATGCCATAGGCTATTTGGCCATCATGCCTTAAAACACTCAAAACCCTTATTCATATATGTTACACATCTTATCTCTTGTCTACTTAATCACTTATATTACTTTATGAACATACATATTCAATAGCATGTATATGTGAAACATACATACACACATATGCCTTTAGGCCATTTAGCCATCATACACCATATATGTTTTAAATTCTTTTAACCATATTAAATGCCATAATACACATCCATAACATCATTAAACATGATTATGAATCATAACTTCTCATATATTATCATTTCTATATTAACATACACATAAACTTAATGCATATACATTATATCATACAAAAAAATTACACAAAATCATT
Organism: Hura crepitans; assembly: GCA_948208565.1. Lineage (NCBI taxonomy): Eukaryota > Viridiplantae > Streptophyta > Magnoliopsida > Malpighiales > Euphorbiaceae > Hura > Hura crepitans. The sequence goes on along the minus strand of CANXYI012139883.1, from coordinate 5,067 downwards.
TTGAGTACACTTACATCAAAATATAAAAACATCATCGAGGCTTACCTATGCCTTCTCTTTGCCCTTACTTTGTGATTTGTTGTTTTCCTCAACTATCCATAATAGACTTAGTACATAAAAATTACTATAAAAATAATCAAACATTAAAACAAAAAACTAACTATATAAACACATTATTGAGCACCTAAGGAACATGGGAAAAATACCAAACTTCAAAAAAACATTCTTGATCAAATACGAGTTAATATTCATATCAACTCAAAAATGACAAAATCCTTTGAACTTTTCTATAAATATATGCTTTAACCAAGTTCTGGAGGTCATAAAGGGTCAAAATTAGGGCTTAGATGTGTGAAATTAGGCTTAAAAGAGAGGAAAAAGAACAAAAATTACTTATTTTCTCTTATAAAAGTTATCATCCATATTAGGCATGGGAGGAAGAAAACTATCCTCCTTAGACCTAATTTTGATCTATTTATACACTTTTCTCCTTTTTTTTCCTTAATCTTAATGTCTAATAAGCCCTTAAAATCTAATTAATTAAATCTCATTAACCTCTAAAAATTCGAGCTTAAAAATCATAAAAAAACTAAATAAAAATGCAACTTTTCACTATACCTGATTTTTGTAAAAATACTTCATAATATACAAAAGTTCTAATTCTAGTGCTAATAAGTTAATTAGAATATTTGAGAAAAAGGTTGATCAATTCCATAATTTTCTGCATAAAATTTGAATATTTTACGGTTTAGCTAAAATAATGTAACTATTCACATAACAGTAATGTAAAGCTTAACTGTCATTTTTAACCATCAAAATAAATTCTTTTTTATTTCAAATTTCACTTAAAATTATGTTATGATTAATACTTCCTATAATGACTAAAAAATTCTAATGTTGGTGGATAATTTTTTTAGGATGAATAGTGTCATTAGAACCCTAAAACCTTTATAAATTAATTAGAGGGATTTAAAATAAGATTAATAAAAGAAATTTAAAATTTTAGGTTAAATATTTGAATAGGAAATTAATCATATGATTTAAGGGACCTATGAAATGAATGATAAGAGAATCAAATTACTAATAATCTTGTGATTATAGGACAAATGTAAAATTTATAACAACTGATTACAAATGTATTTTAATAATAGTAGTAATTGAGACATTTAAAGCACAGTAAGTAATTTACTTTAAATATTAATTTAAAAATATATATGTATATATATATATATATGTTAAAAATAAATTAAGGAATTTATTGAAATAAAAATTTGGTGATACATTTTTTTGAAGTTAAATAATCATTAAAGAAATAAAAAGAGGAGATTATTTCCTTTAAACTAACACATAAGTAGGTTTCTCCTTGAGAGAACTGCTTAGCTCTTATAGTTGAGCCATCTACTATAAAAAAAGGAAAGGGGATTAGAAGACGGAGGAAAAGAGGAAGAAAAAAGGGAAGGATATGAGAGGAGATCAGGATGGGGATTGAAAGAAAGGCGAATGAAGGGAGAAGATAATGGAGAAAAGGGAAGAGCATAGTAACAACAGTTCTAGTGTAAGGAGCCAAGTGATGATAGGTTGGTAATGATAGTAGTTTACTGCTACTAGTAATGGAAAAAAAAGAGAATGAAAGAGAAAGAGGAGGAGTTATGGCCAATAAAAATCAATGATGAAAGGCAGTTATCTAAATGGCATGGTTACATCATGGAATGGCAATGGCACCAGTTCAATAGCTCAAAGAACTAGCAATACTTGTAAGGTGAAATATAGGACAATAGCTAGTAAGTTTAGCAAAAATTGGTGATAGTTGATAGCTACTAGAGTTGGTCGGTGATTGGTGTTAACGGTAGTAGTGTTATGGCTATTGTTGTCACTAGTCTTAATAGAAATCGAGTCAAAAAAAAGAAGAAAAGAAAAGCTAAAGATGAAACATAGAGAATGAAAGGACAAGAATAGAGCAACTAAGGGTTAAATAAAAATTAGAACATTAGGGAAGAATAGGGGCTGAGCCAAAAGACGGTAAAGAAATGAATATAGGAGCAGGGAGAGAACTTTGGTAACAGATATAAGACATGGAAAAAAAGGATTTCATGTGGCTGAGCATCATGAAAATGGTGAATTAAAAGGAGAGAGCAAAGAGTTATGTGTATTCATTGAGAAATTCTTATATATTTGTGTGGCATAGTGATTTAAATGTGCAATTACATATATAAATTACCTGAATTATTTATATAAGTGTTTCAATTAAATTTCATTGTGTAGTAATGTGTGTTGTATAGTAGGATAGTAAAGGGGATGGAAATTCAGTCATCAAAGTGTTGAATGAATTTTGGTGTTAGTAAAGCCTAGGCCATATTAGTGTGAGAACATATGAAATAAATGGGTTAATATGATGCTGGTATAATCTAAATTACATGAAAAACATTAGGTAAAAATTCAATAAAGGATAAAGTTAGTTAATAAGATGTAAGGTTGAATGCTTAAATAACACTTGGGGGTGTGTGAAATTGAATAGAAATATTAAATTTATATATTAAGGTTAAGACTAAATTTAACAGTAGTTATAGGACATGGAAAGGAAGAAAAAAGTGAGAAATAGAAGTGTATATCTAATGATTGAGCTATAATGTGTAGGCTAAATAAAGGATAAGTCAAGAAAGGGCATAATAAAGAAAAGTGACGTGGTGGCTATGAATTGTTAATAAGCTTTTTTATGCATTTTCATTAACTTTAAGCCTACAGAGGGTAGTTGAGGTAGATAATTAAAATGACTATTATAGATTAGGGGAATGAGGTGAAAATGAAATGAAAGGAACTGCTCATGTATATAGTCAAGTAGTATGGTGCCAATTAAATAGATGTTCATATAATCTTAATTAAGTAAAATGAGCATGTTTCATAAAATAAAAGGATGTCCTTAAGTTTTTAAAATTTTATATATTATCCTTATTTGACTTGAATAAATGAATGATCAAGTTGTAAAACTAGAGTAGATGTAAGATTTATCTACACTAATTACGAGCTGTTAAGAACATGTCTAAAGTATTTTTTGATGTAGTTGTTCATTTTATGTCATTTAGGTGGATAATTAGAAATTAACACAATGTTAAGGGTAATGGAAACAAAATTGTATGTTGATGAAATGTGTGACTTGAATTAGGATCAAGTGTATGTATGTGATGATATAAGTGTGTTGTGCATATATTGTTAAGTTATACTTATATATCATGGTTGTAAATGCAAAGATGTGTAGTGTAGGACATATTGTTTAGTCACAATGAGATAATTAAGCGTATGTGCATAATATAAGCAAGTTGTCTTATGAGTATTTTGTCACTAGTGTTGACATATATATAAAAATGGGATGTCTAATGGTCATAATTTACATAAATATATATATATACTTAATAAACAAGTGAAATTAAAACATGACTTGCTAGTATTAACCATAAAGAGGCTAAAGGGAACACTATAAGAAAGATTAAGTTAGTGTACAAATAAAATGAAAGTAAAGTATATAAAGCGATCTCAGTATTACGAAGGGATAAAATGATTATGATATAATGAACCTGAAAGGGGATGTTTATTATAATATTCATATGATGAACTTGAAAAAGGATATTTATTATGATACTTATATAAAATGAGATATGAGGAAAGATTCAATAAGGTACCAATTATGCATAAGATTACATTTCAAAAACTTATATAATTGACATAACTCATGTAAAACTAAATAATATATAGAATAAGAGCCTAAAGAAGTTGGACAACGTACTGGAATGGTTGACTAGTCATCGAGGGAATATAGCAATTGCTAAGGCACTTTAATGCTTAATTATAAACCATTGGGTCACTGTCAAACCTCTATGGTCACCGTATTTGCCTTTGGACTAGACTTTCAGGTCACTATCAGACCTTTGTTGTCACTGTCTATAGAGTGATGTTATGTTTTCATATCATTTCTTTTATACATGTGCAGTCATTAAGAGGTGCAACAGAACAACTACAAATATCTTATGCGAGTGCAGTAGCTAAGAGGTTAAATAGGGCTATTGCACATGCTAGTACAATAGCTAAAAGCCTAAAATGAGTGCTTCTGCACAACTTATTATTCCCCTTATCCAGGTAGTGAGTCTCTATATGTCGAGTATGGGCCATTAATAGTATAATAAAATATGTAAAAAGATTAAGACCAATGAATAAATGAAAAGTTTGACATTGGGGTTTAAACTAACTACTTAAAAGACTATAAAAAATGATGACAAGTATTTAAGAAACTTAATAATTCAACATAAATACAATTAGATCAATTAAGGTAACAATATAACATATTAATTGATCTTAATTTGTACCCAAGTGAGACTATTTGAGTAATGGTGTAAGAATCAGGAATTATAACCTATATAGACATATATTAGCATAATAGTTGTTTACCTGTACCAAATTAACAATTTAAGTATAAGGAAAACCTTATAACTATAGTTATTATTGTTTAACCTTTTATATGAAATAGAGTTAAGTATTATGATAAGTGTTATAAATATACACATAGATAGAAGAGCATGAATCTTAATGGAATAAAAATTTAATAAATAATTAGTTAGTTAATCATTATCATATGCTATATTTTTTTTTACACAACATAATAAATAATTTTTTTGAGTGTTGAGTCTTGCTAGTTTGAGTATGTGTCCTAATTACAAACCTTATGGGTGTCCATGATATGATTGAATTATACAATTTATAAAGAATATGTTATACTTTATGCAGTATGCCTATGTACAATAATGATAAGAACTAAACATGTAATGCCTAAAAAATCTCGACTTGTGAATAATGCTTTCTTAAGATATGAATAGTGTTCTCAAGACTTGAGATACACAAAAGTGATCGAGTGAAAGTATTAATCATAAAATAATTTTTGGCAAAGTTTTAAGTAAAACTAAAGCTATTAACTCGGTTAAAAATACAAAGAAAGTTTTATGGTAGAGTCATATGAATGGTGACTTTGTTTCAACTGAATAGTAAAATATTAAAAAAGTTGCTTAGAAAATTTTAGGATTA
>CANXYI012139879.1:0-15300 GCA_948208565.1 Hura crepitans | reverse complement strand
AAAGAATTTTGATAAAATGAAATCAAAATCCAATGATTGATCCCCCAAAGAATTGCCATTTCAGTGCCATACACTCGGTATACTGCACTCACTAGTCCCAGGATTAATAAATAGTGAAGAAAATTAGATACCACTAACACTTTAAACAGGCCATTAAGATAGCAATAATCCATTTTAAATAACAAAGAAAGTGGAGGAAATCTGGATAAAAAATATCTTTTAATATGAGCCTATTTCTTGTTATTTTTAAAAGAACGGGTCAACCCCCATTTTTCTCAACATCAACTTGGTATTGATGAAAATATTTTTACAATCACCATAATCTCAAATAAAAACTTTTAACTAAAGGCCAAATTCTTCATAAGTAGGCATTAGCTTGGGTCCTTAAACTACAGGTTCTCATGGGCAATTATCACTGGGGAGAGGAAGGATATTATAGCCTTCGCAGAGGACATGCATGTATGGAATGAACAGGATGGTCTCTGCTGTTCTAACTCAAGTTTCCTAAACTTTACCCTCAAAATTAAGTTAAAAGAAAATAGCAGAATGACTAGATAATAACTATTTGATTGCTGAATTTGGTCTGATAATGAGTTGGAGTTCTTATAAATTTTAAATTGTGTTTTATTTGATTCGGGTTATAGTTCTCATTTCCCAGTTCAAATAAGAGAATAGCACCATACTACGATCATTAGTACTTTAGTTATTGTATAAATAAATTTTAGATAATCAGTACGAGACAATATCATGTAAACTTAATACTACTGAAAAGCAATATCGTAAGTATAAATTGAATCCAGAAAACCTGTGTGAGAAAGCTATCAAATTGTCGTGAGCTGCGCATTTTGCACTTGAAATTCATGCTTCTATGAAGGAATCATAGCCCATCAATGCTTTGAAGCTCCATCTCAAGGTTTAAACCGATAGGTTGGCAACACCCTTTTGATGCACACCAAGTCCTCCACTTGTAGGCTTACAAAATAAAAATGCGTTCAAGCAAAATATGTCAGAGAGAGAGAGAGATTGAAAATATTCGAAAGCAAATGCTGATACTAAAATTTATAGATTAGAGCATTCAAACTCCAACGACTTTGAAATTAGAGCATTTCAACTCTAGCGAAAAAGAAATACAGCCAATACATTCCAAATTCCAGCGCTTTGAAGCCAATGCATTCAAAAAAAAGAGAAAAAAAAAAAAAACAACAACATATGAAAGAAAAAGAAATAAAGCGAATGCTCACCTTTTACACTCCATTTGGATGACAATTTTTCGTGATTTTATAATGTACTGTATTGAACAATGTTTGGAATGACGGTACGATTTTTCATAATTTTGTAACTATTTTCTGTTTGAATTGATGGTATTATATTGTACTGTATAATAGATAAATTACTTTATTATCTTTATTCAGTGTAATATTTATTTTTATTAATAATCACTCATTTTATTATACATGCACATTATACTCACACACAATTACACAATAATTTTTTATTTTACAAATAAAAATAAATATAAATAAATAAAAATTTAAAAAATTTAATAAAATAATTAATAAATATACAGAAAATAAATTTAAAAAATAAAAAAATCATATTAATTTTAATAAAATGAAATAAAAACAAATTTTTTAAGGTTAAAAAAATCATATCTAAAGAATAAAATACATTTACAAGCTAATCACAAAAAATTAAAAAAATTCATATTTTTTAATTACTTAATATGTAAAAAAAAAGTAACAAATAAAAAAAATAATAAATAAAAAAGATAAAAAAAATAATAAATGAAAAAATAACACATAAAAAATAACAAATAAAAAAATAACACATAAAAAAATACAAAAAAAGTAATAAATAAAAAAAATAACAGATACAAAAGATAAAAAAAGAATGAAAAAAATAATACTTAAAAAAATAAAAAAATACTTGAAAAAAAAGAAAGACAAAAAAAAGAAAAATGTACCAAGAATGAGAGAAAAAGAGAGTTGTTGTGGTTGAATAGAAAAAATAAGTGAGAATAAATTTGTATTTATAGTGAAAAAATGAATGAGGGTTAAAATTAAAAAGTAAAATTATTGTACGATAGAAAATCACCGAATTAGTGGTTCAAGATTTAACAATTTTTCATGATTCTAAAATTATGAAATAAAATCATGAAGTATGATACTATCATTTTAACAATCAAAATAAATATCGTACTGTAGAGTACAATACATTATAAAATCACAATACAAACAGAGGATTACTTTCAACTCCAGCAATTGCTCATGTTACAGAAATAGAGCTTGCATTTAGGTCATGGATTCAGTGATTTGGGGGAAGAATTGGGGTTTTAGTCCGGAAAAACAATGTTTGGAAAGAGGATTTTGAAATGGGTTGCAATCTCGGGTTAGAGATTAGAGCATTTCTTCACTCTCTAGCATTTGAATTTGCTGTTGCAAATTTTGTTCTATATTCCTTAAGTAAATTTTTTTTTTTTAATTTCTTACCGGGATAATCATTAAATAAGTTAGTACACATATAATTTTAACCATTTAATTATAAATAAAATATATTCTTTTTTATTTTAATAATTTTTAATTATTAATTTACTATAAATTAAATTTATTGAACGAATTCTGTAGCGACATGAGGCAATTTTTCTGAATTGAATAATTCATATTAAAAATAATACTGCACAAATACAACCAAATCGACTAATGTAGTCACCTTCATTTTTATTAAATAAAATATATGAAATACTAAAATTTAGCAACTGAAATCCGTTGCAAGTTTTGTACCGTTATTCGCAATAACAAAATAATTATTTAGCGACTACAATTCCATCGGTGTAACTTTTTCTGAGAAACCGTCGTCAATCTGTCGCCTATAATTTTTGAATCATTTTAAATCATTCGGAAAACGATTAAACAGCAATTTAGTTGCAAATTAGCAACTGAATAGGAGCCGTTGCAAAAGTCGCTAAAACAATGATTTTTTTCTTAGTGATTCTTAGATATGATGATCTAGAAAAATAATTTTTTATGTAATTTAATGAGTTATATTATTAAATGGCACATCATAATCTTGAAAGGTGGCAACCCAAATATATGCAAATTCTAAAGTCAATTTTGTTTAACCGAAATGAAATAAAGAAATGCCGATTCCTAATCAACAGATCATTTGGTCATAAGCAGTAATTCTAAAAAAATTTCTTGACTTGACGCAATAATATATACAAGAATTACATGTTTTCTTGCAATTTCAAAACTCATTAACCATAGGATCTGGCAGAAACTTAGAATCACAAGCCGCTGTTTTCTGGTGGTTTGTTAGGAGTTGATTTACGAGAAATAAAGAAGAAGAAGTAAATATCGTATATCTTTAAATAAATATTTTGATGCTTAAATTAATGAAGTGAATAGAGATAAATAATTTTTAAAGAGTTTGGTATGATTCTTTCGACGTGAAGGGGATTTACTTAGTTTCAAGGATTTCTTTTTATTTTTTTTGGAAGTTTCTTGAAAGAGTAGACGGTGGCAAAATTGAAAACTCTTATTTAAAATATCTTTTTTAAAGAGGTTCAAAATTAAAACTCCGATGTTTAAGTAAAAAAAAGAGCTTTATAAAAGAAAATAAATAATTGTAATAAGCAGATTTTATTTGTGTTTTCCGTACCTGTAAAGGTGCGTGTCCTTATATAATTTTAGCCAATTATTTAATCCAAATAATGAAAATTAATTGACTTGAATTAATATAATCTCAACTCAGATAAACTTGAACTTATATTTAGGTTATTGGGTCTAAAATTATTGTAGCAATGTGAACATTACCGATTCCAATTTAGAGTGCATCAATTAATCAGTTATAATAAAATTGTTATATAAAGGGATAAAAGCTTATATTACCTCGAATTTTTTTAAAATGAATTAATTATATCTCTAAATTATTTTTTATTAAAAAAAATATACACCACAAAATTATTCTCAACAAGATAAAAACTTATACGGATTTATCATTCATTTGTAACCTCAATCCGTCCAAACCAACCATTAGCTATTGAAATGAAAATAAATTGATAAATTTTGGACAGATCTTACATAAATGAGTTTTAGGATATTTCCAATGTCAAATGAGTCAAATTATTTAGGTTTGATTTGAATCGTAATGAAATATATTATATATAAATTAAAAAAAAATTATGAATTATTTAAACAATTTAAATTTAATTAAATTAAATCATAACTCAAATAATTAATGTTAAACAGATTGAATACAAATAAATTAATTTATATGACATTAATTTGTTTTTACAAACTTAAAAATTTTTAAATTAAAAAAACCACATGTATAGAAACAATTATTATTTGAATTTATATCAAATCACATCGGAGATAAACGGTCATAAACAATAAATAAATAGATAAATCAAATAAACCACATGATAGTTGATAGAAGGTCACTTTACGAATTAACTAAATAGGATCGTTGATGGATCGAATTTGAATAAATTTTTTAACTCAAACGGATCAAATTTTGCTACCATTAAAATCAGTTTTCAAATAAAAAAATTATTTAGAAATATAGTGAATCAATTTTGAAAAATAAGAGATAAAATTGAACTTTTCTTTTTCCAAGAGAAGTGTGGCTATACAGATAATAAAAGGAAAAACACAATAGCATTATCCATAGAGAGATTTGGCTTCAAAATACGAATTTTATTTTTTACTTTTCTCCAATTTTCTTCTATCCAAAATAAAATTATATGGCTTGAATTCATTTCTAAATTTCAAGAATTTCGTCCGAAATATTTTTCTACATTAATTTCCATGCCAATGATGATATTGAATAAAATTTTTAACGAGAAAAACAAATAAAAAAAATTAACTGGCAAATATGGCAATGAAGATATGCAATCATGCACACTTGAACCTCCCTCAAGCTTTTTAAATTTATCTTATTACGTCACCTAATATATATAAATTTAATTAGTAAGTTGTTCTCATATAATCTATTAGGATTTATTCATGGATCAACCGTATGTTAACTTTTCATTATAAAAATCAATAATTTTATTTCATTAATTAAATAAAAGTAAAATTAAAAATTTTATTGTAATATTTTCTTTTTTTTTTAATTATTTCAGACATGATTAAATAACCGAGAGCGGCTAAATTGTTTACTCTAATTAAATCTTTTGTTAAAAAGATTAATAATTTTATATATACTTTGTGAATAGATTTTCAACTGAAATCATGATAAGGTTAACAGTAATTAAAATAGTAAATTAAACTTCAGCATAATCGACAATTAAAATTAAAAGGTAATAGTATGTACAATCATATGAAACCAAAATAATTAGGTATGTTATAATAATGTTAAAAAAAAATTATTAATCTTATATAGTATGTATGATTTTAGAGGTGGCAATAATTCAATTCAACTTGATCGTAAAATTTGATTCAAATTCAATTCTGATAAAAAAAAAAAGGTTATTTATTTATGAATCAGTCTATTTAATATATAAATTTTAGATATATTTAATTTGAATTATAAATTGGCCAAAATAATCCGTATAAATTAAATATCTATTTAGCTCATTTGATTCGTTTATAATTTTTATTTGCAACATCATAAATAAAAAAGTCAACGTGAAATTATGATTATAATAATTTTTTAAATATTTAATTTAAGATGACTCACATGAGTTAGGTATTCATTTCGTTTTTTTTAGCCCGTTCACCAACTCACAAATTAAACGTACTTAACTTGTTTATAATTTCGCTAATTTAAAACTCGTTAAAAATGATTGTTTATAATCTTTCTATCCATTATCTGTCCAAACTTGTCTGACCCGACTTATTTGTTATCAAATAAATTATATTATTAAAATTAATTAATTACTATTTATTATGTAAAATATATTGCTAAGATATGATATTGTATCATACTTCTTCATAATTGTTACTAATATTTTATTTATATTATCTTACTCAGTTTATATTTTAGACCCCGTAATTGATTAAAGTGAAATATCTTCATTTTGTTTTTATTTGAAAATTAATGTACTAACTGCGTTGAAAATAAGAATTTTTTATGATGAAAGAGATTGAATTGTCAATTTGAATTTAAAATTCTAAACTTTATCTTCAAGGGTATATTAGGCAGAAGAAATTTTTTAAATTTCCAATATTATCTTTTTTTTAAGTCATTTATAATTGAAAGGACAATGAACAGGTAAATTAAATTTACTCTATGCATATAATTTATAAATAAAAATATTATTTTTTAATTCAATAAATTTTAATTATTAATTTAAAGTAAATTAAATTTATCAAACTAATTGAAACTGCTATTTCTTACACTAGAAAAATAAGTATAATTTTCTTCGGATGGAAACGAAAATGACAAAGTGACATGGTTTGAACACATAGTCATATCATTACACTTTGATAATGACTCATCCCATATCCAATAACAAATTGCCCATATAATAAAATTAAATTCTGATTGAAGCCGAAGGGTCAAATTGACTTTTTCAATTTTTTAAAATATGCAATTTTATTTCTTATGATCGGTTTAAATTAATTTTATTTTTTAAAAATTAATATTAGACTTAATATACCATAATTTAATATTTAATTTAATTTATTTAATTTTCTAAATACCAAACGATTAAACTTTTAAAATATTAAAAGTAAAAAAATAAAATTGTACTAAAATTTTATAACAATAATTTTTCAATACAATTATTACAAGACTTTTATTTAAAAATTTTAACTTTGAAAAAAATTATTAAAAATTTATTGATATTCAAATTGAATCGGATCGGGTAGACCCTAATATTTCTCAATAAAAAATTCCGCATATTTAACTTTGTAAATTTATTTGCACAACTAACCATCAAAATTATTTAGTTTTAATTCATAATAAGTAAACAAATTTAGAAAAAGATAGAAACTTTGATAATTATATAAAATAATTAGGAAATATAATATTTGATTTAATTTTGTAGAAAAAATGTTCCTATACTTAATTGAACTGAAATGTTATTATTATTGACAATAATATAAAATATTTCTATATTATTTTCAAAAAAATATCATATTTAATATTTATAAAGATATTTTAAATTAAAATTAAAATTAAAAATTAAAATAAAATAATAGCTTCTTCCTGAAATAATTTAAACAAATTTAAGTGAACTGAGTTGACAAGTGGGAGCATAAACTTTTGTAATCGATTAGAGCGTGAGTTTGCAAGTAATAATATCACAAAACATATGTACTTTTTCTTTGTCAATTTCTAATTCCAATTATTCTATTTTTGATCGAATTATAAAGAGAAATGCGCAAGAAAGTCCTTCAATTTTATGAAATAAAGTATGTTTACTCTCATATTTTCTTTTTTTTTAATTACGTAAAATGCTTTTATCATTTAAAAATTGATACAAACTTGCCCCTTTTTATAATATAGGGGTATTTTTACAATTAAAAAAAGTATCAACTTCTATTAAAGAAAAAGCGAAAATTAGCATAAGTTTTCAGAAAATTATAAAGGTATGTTGTACCAATTTGCCAATATTTTTATACTAAAATAAAGTATAAAGTTAAATACGTTCTATTTTAGACAATTAAAATATATTTTTTGCACATTCTTGCTTGTATAGTTTTATTTATAAGATAGTTGTATATAGACGTAGAGACCTAAAACTTATGAGTATAATATAAAACAAATTACAATAGAAAGAAATATTAAAAATTATATAATATATATCGAAATTAAATAAAAATATTTCAACTCACATAAATTAAAATAGAATCAGATTAAATTAAATATCAAACTAGAATATAATATAATACAAAATAGATTTATTCTATAAAAAATAATTATATGATATATGTATCATTCATTCTCGCAAATTGTATTAAAAAAAAAAAATTAACGTACAACTTGCCACGAAAAACAATTAGTCAGACAAGAAATAAAGTAGAGCACATATCTTAGTCAAAATATCTACAACTTCAACGTGATAAACTTGGTTGCAATGGCCGCTCAATCTTAATAACTTACAAACACACAGCGTTTTCTACATATGCCTATGTAACAAGTAATCTATAGCAAGTTAAAATTTTGGCTTAATACACCATTTACACCCTGAATTTATTAAAAAAAAATACCCGTATTTGAAATTTTCGAAAGTCATTTTACCGTCTAAACTTAATTTACCTATTATCTTTTAACATTTGATTGAGCAGAATTGATGATTAAGATGACGCGTAAAATACATATATCATCGACTAGGATTAAAGATATTGTATGATTGGCATATATTGTTTTTTTTTCAAAAAAAAAAGCAAAAAACCGGTGCCCTTTTAATCTTCCTTCATCCCTTCAGTTTCCCCTATTTTCATTTGATTGTTCGAGATGAAGAATTTTCTAAAGTTAGGAAAAACTCTTGCATTTTATGGTTTATATTAACATTTAATTAGAAAGGAAAAAAATTGCTAGTCAAAGTATAAAGAAGAAGTAAAAGTGAAGGAAAAAAGCACGTGACAATAAAAGGGAGATATCTGGTGTAATATGTGAAACGTGGAAAAAGTTCTCTGATTCTATTAAAGTAGTGGATTTTTCAATGTTTACAAGTACGTGTCTTTGAAATTTGGAGTTGGTTAGTGGTTTTTATGCATAATAATATATTGGATGGTTATTTTGTGAATTTTTGGTTAAAATTTAGGCTTTTTTGTTATTCCATAAATTTATTGGTTAAGAATTGACTTTTGAAATATTAGACACATGGGGATATTTATTGTTCTAGATTCTCTTTCGTTGATCAGAGTATTTGATTCTTTTATTGTCTTTAACCGAATATAGTCTACGTTTTCTTCTTTTTTGTGTACATATTTGGTATTGAGAAAATGAAAAATACTATTGCCATTTTTTGGTGTCGTCATGGGGGCAAATTAATTTTTGAGCCAAATTTGAGGTATATTAGAGGGAAAGATGGACGTATATATAGGAATGACATAGACATGTTGACTATTATATACTTTAACAACATAGCTAGGGATTTTGTGTTGGTTTTACACGAGTCAAGCATAGTGAAAAATTAAATTTTTTTTTATGCAAAATCAAACAATAATAATAAGGATTCAAATAAATCAAAATGACAAACAACAGAAAAATTAAACAACATAAAAATTTTATCGTTGTCTGTTAATTAGTGATTCCTGTCTTCAGCTTACCTCACCGGGTTGTAGGCCAGAAACCATAGTGATCCTCATCGAGAAGAACTTCAAGATATCCACACAAGAATTGAAGTGAAGAACAATTGAATATCTAGATGTTAATAAGATATTCAGAAGGGAGAAAAAGAAGAAGAATAAAAGAATCTAAAAATTCTCAGAGTATATTAATTTTCTATTTATTTGGTGACTGCTTGTATTAGCTGATTTTATATAGGCTATTTATACTGAAATAACCCTCTTTAGGTTAGATTTTAATCCTTAAAATCTAACCTAAATCTTGTTCAAGGATGCCCACAAATTGGACCCTTTTTTGCCTATTGCGCATGACCTAACAAGAGAGTCCATGAGCGTAGAACTTTGAGGCCCTTTCTGGGCTTCCTTCTGAGGCTCTTTTAAGCCTCAATTTAAATCAACCACAATCTTGATTAATGGTATTTTTAACTCTTAAAAGGTCCATTTAAAATCAGATTAAAATGTACCCTTATTGGACCTCCAAGGCTAAGTCCTTTTTAACGCTTAAAAAGATCAAATTGGGTTAATTAGGCTCCAAGCCCAATTTCTCTTTTTCTTCTTTATTAAACACTCTAATAATCATTTCAACTATTTAAGTATGTGACCTTATGGGTTTCCAATGGCAGTACGTAGTGAATTAAAGTTCTAGTCCAATTGGCACTCTTATGGTTTAATTTCATTAAGCCCATAATTAATTTCTAATTAATAATTCACTTATGTACAAGTCTTGAGAGGTGTCTAGCTACACACCAAAACTACCAAGATTCAACCCTTGCAATTACTCTTTTCATTGTACTTTATCTCATTTAGGTTTGAGTATAAACTTATGTCAACTCAATGCCTAATTAAATATGTCTAATCAAGCCATAAATATGTTAATTCTAATATTTACATCTTTATTCTCAAAATGCCCTTGTGAATCTTATTCACATTTGCATTTCACTCTGATAAGAGATTCCGTGAATAAAGATATATTAGATTTGTCAGATAAACTCCCCATTATAATTTAGGGTGGTGAATCTTCTATTAATCACTTAATTACCTTCAAGTATCTCAGACTATATCCAATCTCCAAGTTATGTATACATCATGGCGAAGTAAAAGCACTAGAGTTAAAGTATACCCTTTGATACTTAAGATAACCTTAGTGATCTCGAGTCAGAAGATATTTGCACCTACTGATATGGTGAGATGACTTCACTGACATAGATTATGTATCCATATGAAGATCTTATGTTTGGGTCTTTAATGAACTTGTTTCTCAAATAAGCATCCATATGTTAACTTTAAGCATCATCATGCTTATAGTTTGTGAGAAGTACAATTTGATCAAGTCAAAGAGTATAACATGTGCTAGTTTATTCCCATTAACAATGTCTTATCTTGTTAATACTATGACTAGCTATAGTTTTGGTATTTTATATTTGCATGCAATAGGAATCTCAAATCAGAAGCTCTTCATGATTTTCTCTATACTATGAAATGATACCAGAGACTTTATTATAGAATTTAAGATCCATGTCAAATAAATGAATTAATTATAAGCACTTATATAATAAAGAATGCCTTTTATTATAAACAAATGTTTAAATGTACACAAAGTATCCATATTACAAATGTGCTCTAGGGTATACAATTAATATTTTGGGTATTCAAGTGAACATGGATTTACTTGTGTTGTTGAGAGAAGTAATTTGCTATTAATGGCGTAGACAAATAAAGATTTGATTAAATTAGTTAGGCATTTAAAACATGAAGATTTAGTAGATGTATACTTGGTACATGTAGTAGATATACCTACATGGAGTGAACCTCCTAATGAAAGAGAAAGTATTAAGGAAAATGTGGGCCCTCTTATTGCACTTAGAGGGTAGAAGAGGAAATTAATGTAGCTAACAAAAGTAATTAAGGCAAAAAAGGCTCATACCAAGAGGAATATAAAAGTAAAAGAAAAGCAAGCTAGAGAGGGCACTAGTAGAGGCAAAACTTATGTAGACAAAAGGAAAAAACCAATAACACTAGTAAAAGATAAAGGAAAACAATAAGATTTAGCAAGAAAAGATAAAGGCAAATAACATGTTAATAGCATTAACACTAGAGATCATGGTAGACAGGCACATGGCAATGAAGACGATGATAATGTTGAAGAAGGATACGAGGTAGAAGAAGAAAACAGTGACTTAGAGGAATCATTATATGATGAAGATGAAAATTTTGAAGAAGAATGCAGCGACCTAAAAAAAGAGCTTAAAGCTATTAAGGAAGAGGTAAGAACTTATAAACTTAATAAGAAGAAGACCAGAACTCTTAAAAATGAAGACATTCCTATAAGAGAAATAGGAATTTATCCTAGTTTTGAAGATTTTGATAAAGCTAGGAGCAATAAGCATGCAAGACATCTAGGAGATAATAAACCTAACTTTGGTAGCTCAGATCTAAGGAGTGAATGTACTATTAATAAAATAGAAGATTTAAGTGATGAAGATGTAAATTTACCACCCAAGAGAGAGAATGGGAGATTTATTATGATCTTAAAAGCAATGTTATTTTTTTGAAATTGGTATGATATTTGAAAACGTGCATCAATTTAGAGATGCAATTAAAAGAAGAGTAAACTTAACACTTCATTTAAATGAAAGAAACAGAGTGAAGGCACAGTGTAAGAAAGGTTGTGTATAGGTTTTGTTTGCTAGCATTGACCGTAAAAGCAATGATTTCGAGCTGAAAACTTATTGGCTAGTTTATAGATGTTACAAAATAAACAAAAATAAGGCTTGAAATATAACTTTTGTTATTAGAAAGTACAAAGATAGGATAACTTCTTAACCCACAATTTATGTGTGGTGACTTTAAGACTTGATAAGACAAGATTATAATGTCTATGTAGGGAAGTCAGTGTGCATAAATGCCAAATTAATAATACTTTGGAAATTCATGGGTGATTACAAAGAAGAAATTTGTAAGCTACTTGATTATGGCGATAAGATTATGGACAAATCCAAGAAGCACATGCATTGTCAAGTATGATATAGAAAGTCAACTTGGGAAGAATCTATTTGTTGGCTTCTATTTGTGTTTAAATGCTTTGAATGTGGTTAGAAAAAAGGATGTGGGAAAGTAATTAGTTTTAATGACAATTTTTTAAAAGGGGTTGTGAAGTGTCAAATTTTAAGCGTTGTATCCAAAGATGGGAACAATCAATTGTACCATGTTGCCTGGGTAATGGTGCATAAAGAAACTAAAGAAAACTAGTCATGGTTTCTTAGGCTGCTAATTCATAATTAAGAACTAGAAAGTGGTAAAGGGTTGATAATTACAATAGATTTGCAAAAGGTATATTGTTATTGATGTGAATGTTTATTCTTGTACTCCGACTATGCTATATATATTGATTCACATGCACTTGATTTGATACAGAGATTGATACCAACAATTGAGGAAATTTTGCCTAATGCAAAGCATCATATGTGTGTTAGACACATCTGGAGTAACCGGAAAAAGAAATAGAAAGGAGAAGAAATGAGGAAAAAATTTAGGCTTATGCTAACACATTTTTCTCTATTGAGTTGAAAGACAGGTTTAGTAATTTATCCTAAGTTAGGTAATAGAATTTGTAAGGACTTATTAATTTATAACAAAGAAGTTTGGTATGGAGCTTTCTTTAAGTTTGATAGTCAATGTGATGTAGTTGATAACATCATGCGTCAGGCATTTAATGGATGGATATTAGGCATAAATCCATCATAACAATGTTAAAGGAAATTAAGCATGAGGTTATGAATAAAATAGTGCAGATGAAGGTTATGTATTATACTTGGATTTCTGATATATCTCTAATGGCAATGCAATGCTTCAATCAAAATAGAGAAAGTTCCACAAAGTACAAGTTTACATAAAATGGTGATGCAAGCTTTGAGGTCATTGATAGAGAGTATGGTCACACTATAGAGTTAAAAGGAGAGACACACACATGTAAGAATTGGCAATTAAAGGGGATCTCTTGTGCACATGCAATTTATAACCCTTATAAGTCAAGGCTCTATGAACAGTACCTCTGAGACTTGAAAAGTGTGCCTGGAGTGCCGAGTCACCTTCACAAGGCCTGAGGCATGACATACTGATCATGAAACTTTGAAGGTCTTAAAAATAATAAAAATGACTTAATTTAAAGATTTAGCAGAGCTAATAAATTATTTTAAGCCAAAATCTAGTGGGTCATAGGCTCAGTTGAACTTAGGCCAAGAATAACTCGGGAGGTGCTCGGACGGATCTAAAACTACAATACCTTGAAGCTTAAAAATTTCCCTGAGTCCATTAGTGAAGGAATTTTTAAATTTCAAGGTCATTTGCTACTTTTTCTTAATTTTGGATTTTGCACGTAAATTGAGGCAATTAGTTAACTGTAATGCCAAGGGAATTTGGCCATGAAATTTTACCAACCTCTAAATAGGCCTAATTGAGGATTTTTAAAATAAACATAATGATTTTTGAAGGTCCGAGTGAATTTTTAAAATTCCTCAAAGTTTTTATCGAAATCAAGCATTTTTTAAGTGCTCAGGTGACATGTGTCCCCACCTAAGCCACCTCAACCACTATATATACCCTTCTTATGCCACTTAAGCCTCCACTTGGCACCCACCTCCATTTTCTCCTTTCTTCTACTTCTCCTACCTGAAGCCATCTCCTCTTTTCTTCCTCAATTTTTAAGGCTTCCCAAACCTAAATTAGCCTTCAATTACCACTAAAAATTCCATTAACGAGTTGCAAATTAATCTTTGAAGGGTTTAAAGGTCATAAATATCCATAGAATCCAATAAAATTCAAGGAATGTTCAAGTGTACATAAAGAGAGCTTAGAAATCAACTCTAAGTGTGTAAGTATTTCCTCCCTTTTTTTATTTTTTTCCTAAGGGATTTCTTCATTCTAAGGAGGCCTATGTCTTTACATTTTGGTTTGGAGGCTTGAGGAATTTTTTATGATTTTTCTAAGGAATTGCCATGTGTATGTAAGCCAAAGGGGATGAGGAGTGCAACAAGGCAATTCACAAGCTTAAAGTGTAGAAAAAGCATTGGTTGTTAGAAAGGTATGTGTGTCTAATGCATTTGAGGCATGCTTTATGAGATTCATGTGTGATTTGGAATGTAAACTTGTATGGAACTTGTAGTTAAGATGGCTACTGTATGTATAATAGTGTGCTATGCTTATATTGAGGTTAATTTTATGCTATATGTATAAATTGTGTGATGATTTGGTGGGAAAAATGTGGGGAAGATCATAGCCTCACTTTAGCCGAGAGGTGTAGGTGTTTGTATGGTAGGTGTATGGTGTGTTTTAGGTGGAAATGTGATGGTTTTTAGTGTGGTGGATATGGGAATGTACGAATTGTATATGTGAATGTTGAAAATAGAAGCTTTGATGGTGTCACTTTGAGTGGCCGAGAGCTTCTTTAGGGTCCCTTGAGTTGTAAGGCATTTGTATGCCATGGTAACATGGGGAATTAAATGGGAAATGGCATGTTAAGGGTAGTATGATATGTGTATATGGTGAATTTGATGGAAAAAGGCATGTAAGCATAGTTTCATGGCGTGGCCAAGGCATGAACATGGCATGTCAAGGCTTAGTTAGTATGTTATGCGATTTGTGTGTGTGTGTGTGTGTGTGTTTATGCTTAAACAATGTTAATGTATGTGTATGCATGGATGAATGTGAAGAAAAACATAAATATGGCCTTTAGCAAGCTTTGGTCGAGAGGTATGTAATGTGAATTTGGCATGATGTACATGTTATGGCATGGCATGTGTGTGTGAAAATGGCATGACATTTAAGGCATGGGATGTGTAACGTGAACTTGGCATGAAATATGGAAACATGTGTGAGCAATGAAACATGAAAATGTATAAAGTTTTGGTGATAACTAAAGGTTAGAATTGAGTTAGAAAATGGCTTAAAAATGGCTTGAAAGGAAATAGTAAAATGGACCTAAAATGAGACCTTAAATGGCATATAACTTGTCCTAAATTTTGAACCTTTTGTGAGGTGGATGCAAAATGGATTTGAGGCC
>CANXYI012139758.1:0-10129 GCA_948208565.1 Hura crepitans | reverse complement strand
TCTAGTCGAGCTTATTAATTTAATGAAATAAATGACCTATAAGCACTGATAATGGTAGATATTATTAAATTACTTAGATTTGGAGTAATTAATTGAGTTAATAATCAGTTTATATAATTAAGGGTATTTTGGAAATTTGATATTTACATCATATTTATTGATATGACACATTAACATTAATGGCTTAAATTAACAAATTACTTGGCTTAAATAATTAAATGGATAATTGAATATTGTTTATATAATCAGGGGCATTTTGGTCATTTTGATAAATGTATTTTAATTATTGGCACAATAACCTGAATAAATTGATATTATCACTGTATATATACATGACAACAACTATGACATGATTTTAATGCTTGAATTCACCATCGAGTATATTATATACTCAGCGTACCTATTTTGGTGCGTAGGTAATCAAAATCAGTAAATAGCCTCGTAATACATGCAACTGAGTTCAAAGGACAAGTTTAGAAGGTTGCTATGTTATTAGTATATAGTTTTGCACTCAATATACATAGGTAGGGAATGTGTACCATGTACAAGGTCATGTAATATATATAATGTAGACTGTGTTTCATAATAAGTAAACTAACAGACTGTATGAATGTATGGCTTTATTTATTGGATCTTGGAATGTGAGCTTGAGGCTCTAGATTATAGATTATCTGATCGTGGCTTGAGGCTTGTGTTGATGAACTGATAGACAGATGATGCTATATTGATTATTTGGGGGACCAGGTGGGTCTAGGAGAAGTAATATGGACTTATTGAAGTGTTTTTATAGGGTTAATAAATTTGGATAGTGACCCGAACAGTTGTTATGTTGTCAGATTTTAGAAAAAATTTGAATAGCCATAACTGACTATTTTTAGGCATATATAGGTTGACATGACCTTATGCTCAGCTAAGAAAAAGACAGAACCAGTTTTGGAGTCAAACTGAATTAAATACTAAGAAATTGGTAAAACTTAAACAAATGAACCAGAAGATCAATTTCAAGAGGGGTGACCTAGTGGGAAGTACACCACTTATTGGGTTTCTTCAGGAATCCAGAAGGAGGTGTCACATCTAGAGTAGGGAAATGGATTCATGCTTGAATAAAGAGAATTACATAAAGAAGATGGTGCTTACAGGAATTGACAAAGGTGAAAAGTATAGAAGGGGCCTTACATAGCTATAGATTATACAACAAGAGGATGTAATAGATGATCAGAAGAGTGGTTTCAAAGGAAAAAGAACCCCATGATTGAGGTTCAGTAAGTTTAACCCTAGGAGAAAAAGGATAAATGAAAGAAGAAAAAATAAAAGTAGACCTAACCACAGACAGTAAGGAATATAGACCCATAGATCTAAATAAGGACAATAATTTGGAGTGTTTCAAGAAAGTCTGAATTATAAGTGCCTCAGTTTTACTATTGGCAATGTACTAATAGAGGTGTATAGAAACTATGGATAGAGACAGTTAGATATATGCATGGAGATCACAAAAGAGGTATGTTATAGAAGTGGATACTTATAATACCTTATGAGAGAGTACTCACACAAACCAATTAACGATCCACTGTATTAGACTTATTGGTTACAGTAACATAAAGGCAGAGAGAACAGAAGGAATAACGACTAGTAATGGAAAAACTAACGTGAAAGAGATAGTCTGAGCAGAAATAAATCCAATAGAATTTCGAGGATGAAATTATTTTAGGGAGGAAGAAATGTCATGCCTCAACTTTTAGTCCAATTTACTCACACATAGAGTGAGAATTAAAGGAAACCGTGTGGAATAAAATTGATGTACGGATCGAGTAGAGTTGGTTGGTATAAATAGCAGAATGAAAATTCACCAAGGGAGATAATAGTCATTTTCCAAATTGTTAGAGAAAGTTGTAGAAAAGAGTAATTTAAGGCTTATTAATAAGTGGAACATGTATGAAAGAGGTAAAAACATGAAAATAATATGAAAAGAATGCAGAGGTGCGAAAAGAATAAGGTTCGGGACTTGATCTTGGTGAATAGTAACACTGGACTGTGAATAGTACCACTTGGGTCCAACTGGGTTTATCATACCAACAGTAAGTATTCATTAAAAGATAGTGTGTGGTGAAATTTAGGAATAATTTGAGGTCATATAAGTGGTTAAATAAGTAAAAGAAGTTTGGATTGCAGTGTCTTAGTGAATAGTAACTTAGTTTTAGTTGAATGATAAAATATTTGAAATGAGCTCAGAAAAATCTAAAAATAGGACAACTTTATGGTAAAAAATTCTAACTAAGCCAATGGTATTAAGATTGGAATTTTTTGACTAGGAGAAATAATTTATTTAAGTTAATTAACTTAAAATGGTAATTTATTGATTCAATGGGTTCTGCTCAGTTAAACATTATGAAATTCAAGAGAGGCATTAATTAAAATATTTTTGAAGTTTTGGAAACAAGAATGGAATTTTTTTGAAGCTTCTATGATTAAAATTGAATTTTTCTGCACTAAAATACCCTAGAATTAATCCGAACCATTGGATCTTAAATGGGATGATTTTGGCCATTGAAAGAGGGTATATATGGGTGGAAACATCTAAATTTTATGAGCATCATCTCCCTAAACTCCTTGGATGATCGAAATTAAGCTTTCTCCCACCATAAACATGATATTTTCTCTCTCCTAAGATTTAAATTTTGGAATTATATAGAATTGTTATAAGTCCCAACAAATTTTACAAACTGAAAATTTCTAACTATTGAATTTTCACAAATTTGATCACATGCAATACACAAATTAACTAACACAAGTTCTTAAATCTTAAACAAATTGCACCAGCATGTGGACTTAACCATAGTGTCCTTACTACTGCAGCAAATGAAGTTAAATACCATAGAAGGTAGAATTCTTATGTCTTATAATTTAATTTTGAAACAAAGATATAAAAGAAGAACAAAACCTATTTCATCTCCTCTATGCACCATCTAAGCTCTATTTATCATTAATTCATTTAATTCAGTTTTATTCAACCTCAAACAGTTCCTATATTCTTTTACCAACAATGTAGCAACTAACCAAAACCAACACACCAAGTCTAACACATCGATATGTATAACACCTAAATCTAACTCCTAAATCATGACAGCTCTATGTGTAATTCATTGTAAAGCTATAACCATTCTCTATTAAGGAAAAGAAAACTTTCTCAAAGCTTAATTCTCAGCCTTAATAAATAAGTTGATATAAACCAAACCAACAATAAAATAAGAATAAAGAAAATGGAAGAAAACTAAACATTACATTGACTGGAAATTATATTTTCCTCTTTATATCCATAGATTTGTTCTCAAGTTCCTGTTGGTCTTGCAAAGCCAAAATCCCCTCTCACTAAGCAAAAGATATCAATTACGATCTTCTACTTAAAAACCTTTCTTCCTCATTCTCTTTAAAAGAAATTGAATGTCTTAATATTCTTTGTAATCATGTATCATCCTTTAAATCTAGAATTAATAGTAATGAACCATAATTGTGACTTTAGCAATAACAATTGATTAAGTCCATCCTCTCATGCTCCATTAACTTCTCCAATCTCTTATTTCCTTAATTTGATTAAAATCTAATTTCAGTTGCTTTATTTGTAACTTAATCTTTTAATCTCTTCTAAATGTTGGTAGTAATCTAATGCCCTCTTCTAGTGATAGATAATGAGGCAAATCCCATCTTACAAGCCTTTATTTTAATCCCATTACTCTTCTAGCAAAATTGATCACCTTTGCCCTTCAGCTACTCACCCTGTAATGGCAACTATTTTTGCTTTTTCCTTTTTGTGTCTTTTAATTTATGCCGAATAAGGGAACACTTCCTTTATAAACTCACTCAACTGGTTGTGAGTTATTTTCTTTCCTTTTTCTTCAATTCAACACAAAACGCCTTTACTTTTCTAGTATCATTAACTATCACATTAGACCTTACTCTTACTATATTCCTTATCTTTAAGCTCTATGAGAAATTTTTCTAACATCTGTAATTCCTTCACCTTATAACAGCCCTTCATTCACAACATGATTGCTGTTGAATTAATAGTAGAAAAAATCAAAACTTCAGCCTCCTTTATAAATGTATCATGTTGAACTCTTTAGTTCATTGCCTATTTTCCACCTTTGGACATTTTTTTGTATGTCATAAACTTTATAATGTAGTAGGCTTATTCACAAATGATTCCTAATTTTACCTTAAGAATTTTTAGCAGAAAAGGTGGACTTAATCTGGCTCAAATTCCTCATAACTCCTTATTTCTAATTGCTATGTCTATATGCCGTTAGGTTATAATATAAAATTTTGACTTTAACCAACTTTTTGGTTCTTAACTCCTCATAAATTTAAAGCAAGGGAGTGGTAGCAACTTCGTATATCCTTAGTTCTAAATTACAAACTTCTAATCTCTCTCTCTGCCTGAATATATTTGATTCGACTCAAGACATGGATAGCAGTAACATTATGATCAATCCCCTATTCGTCTTTTTTTTCTCAACCATTATCTCAAATCCCTTACTCGTTTTATTTTTCATCTACTAACATTAACAACAAAGATCAACTTTTGCTTAAAATTGCTATAGATAAATGGCAGCAACAACCTTCACTCTAATAGTCTTAATGTGGATAAAAATTCAAACTAATTCTCCCATCTCCTATTATTTTCCAAGTTTTCCATCCTCAAGACTCAAAATCATATTGATAATGACTTTAATCAAACATGGAAGCATTTGATAGAAACTTATCAAAACTTGAAGAATAAATTCTCTCTTTTTACTCTTAATCTTTTCTTTTCTCTTTCAATGCTCCTATGATACTTATAATTCCTGGAGAGAATTATGGGAACAAAGAAATTTCATCTCAGTCTTTTATTAAAAAGTTCAGTGGAGTAGAGGGCTAAATCCTATTTACTTACCTTTGGTGTTCCTTTTTTTTATATTATCTCCTTCATTCCTTGTTTTTAGATAGAGCCGATTCTTTTCAACCAATTGATCCCCCTAAATCAATTCTCCAATTCATGTTGATCAAAATCAGACCATTTCTACTTCCTAGTACACTTCTTTTCCCTTCTTATATGATAAACTTATGTCTCATGTGTAAAATATATCTTTGAATGCTTTATTCTTATGTCTTAATTATATTCCTATTTAAGTACTTATTCCTAAAATTCTAATTCTTTATTAAAGCTTATTTGTAATTCTTACTTAGATCTTTAACGTACTCAAATATTCCTTAATATAATTTAAATCATGTACTCCAACTTCAATGTCTTATGCCAATTCCATAATTTGCTCCTCCTAAAGTTTTAGAAATTTCTAGGCATTACACCCTATGTTGGATTGGGCATTATGATATCTTAAATTGTCTTGGATTATGCATCCTTTACTTAGACTTTCATTTGTAACTTATTCTGTACTTAAAAGGTATTTTGATCTTTTTGCTTATGCTTAAAATTTTCTCAATTAGGTCAAAATTTGGAAAATCACCTATATAGTATTTCTGTTGATGTTTTTTTGAGCCTTTATTTCTATTTGGATAATTTTGCCTTTTGGGTATATATAAGCAAAAATTTAAATTCCATTTCATTTTCACATTTCTTACTTCCTTTGCTATTTTTTCCTCTTTTTTATATTTCCTTTTTATAATAGTGAGAACTCCCAATCCACCTACTTAGGCCTTCTGGGACCTATTGGTATGAGCCAAACTACCTATGAGATCTATATTTTTAAGGATAGGGTTAATATTTTATGGAATTTACCATCACAAGCCTTTTCGTCTACTTTGGAACACATAAGTTTGTATTTCCATTTTATACCCTTTTTTTTGTATTTAATTTGACAAAAACCTTGAGACTTAGGTTAGAATCACTAGCATTTAATCCATAACTTGAAACCTTAAATTATTGGATCGATTTTGTACTTGAATTTTGAATTTTTGTTAAAGAATGTAAAGAGTCACACTATTTATCATTCATTTCTAGACAAAACCTTTGCACAAATGTTCAAAAGAGTCATGCGGTGGTTATACAATTACACACTAGTTTACTTTTATTGCATAATGGTCTCCTCCTTGAAACTATCATGTGATTTATTAGAACCGTTGTACAGATATTCCTAACATTGAATGACACTTTTTGATCTGCTGCGTAAATATTTTTCTATTTTTCACTCAATGCTTCTAATTTTTGCACTTCTAGGCCCATATATATATTTTATCTTTTATAGGGTGCTAGTGATTGTAAAAAGTTGGGGAGCCTTTCTAGTGTCACCTTTTTCTTCTATATGCTCCTCAAATCTATTAAGGATATGTTATAGGGCATCATATTTGCTGCACTTCCCCCATCTACTAGGAAGGGGAACCTATGTATATATAGCATACTAATAGAGAGATGGTTTAACACCGCTCATACTTTTCACTTGCATTTTGGTGAGGACATCATTAGTTTGGTGGACTTTGCTACTTTTTTTTGGCATCCCTTATAGTGGTAAGTGGATTGCCTATTTTATCCTAGTTTTTAATGGGTTTACATCACTTCTCTACTCAAGTTCTGTCCTAAGGTGAAAAGGAGCAATGACATTTATTATTCATTGATTGTGGAGCATTGGAGTGGGGTAGCTCTTATTGATCCACTTTTTGAGGTTTAGGTTGACTAAATTGTCAGGATCTGAGGTTCAAGTTGACTAAATTGTCAGAGGTTTTATTCTTATACTAATCGAGTGTACATTATTTGTTACTATTGAAAGTACTATTGAGAGCCCTTTCTTGCTAGCATTAGAGACCTAGATACCATTTCTACTTTTGAGTGGGGGTCTTCGGCTTTAGACATGTTATACATGGGATTTGCGAGGCATTATGAAGATGCAATAGGGTTTTATGATGGTTCTTAAGGTAAAACTCTTTCTTCTTTGCTTTTATTCATTTATTTTACTTGATTTTTCTTCCTATTTTCTCTCATTTTTTCTTTTTTAGGTTTAGGCCTATGAACGAGGTATCATCCCTTGTCCTACTATTGCCATAATCCTTGACACTGAGTTGTTGAGATTGTTAAGATAGAACTTTTCTATTATTGGTTGAAAGCACATGGTTCACTCTTTTTAGACCTATATTAATGACTTGAAGGATAACATGGTAAGCTTTACATCTTGGCTCATTCTTTTTCTCTTATCTCTCATATCTTGTAGTCTTTAATAGTCAACTCTTTTGATTCTAGGTTCGTGGTTGCTGGTGGGTTTTAGAGATCAATGAATAAAGCCCCATGATGAGATCCTTACTCTCTCATATAGAGTAGAGATATCTATTAATGGGTTCATCGTTTTAATGGTAGTATTTTATAGATGAAGGGCTTGGGTGGTATAAGGGTTCGTGTTTTAGACTAGTCTTTAAAGATCTAGTCGAATTTTGCTTGAGTACCTTCGTTCTTCTCACTGAGTTGGTTGAGTAAGGAAGGATTCATATTTGAGTTGAGTCACTCATGGACCATTGAGCCAATTATCTTACTTTTGTCAAGAGTTCTTTGTTGAGAAAGGTCTGTGTGACCTCATATGTGTCAACCCCAGTATGCATTATGTAACCGTTTTTCTTATCTTTTAGTTGCATATCTTCTTTTCTTCCTTATGACTTGTGTTTTCAAATTTTCAATTTGCTACCTTTTTTACTTGTGAGGAGAGCTCTTCTTCTTAGCCTTAGGCTGGTTCTTCCTTATCAACTAGAATACTGGGTGACTAATGAGATCTAAACCTTATTTTAGCTTTTATGACTGTGAAAGGGCCTTGTGCAGAGGTACTATAGAGGTCCCTTATTTGAGCATTCTATTCACTCCTATAATTGCTAGCATGGTAAAAATTTCTATTTATACATCAAATTCTTCTTCTAAACACATGCTTGACTTTTTTTTCTTTGTTTTGTAGTGTTTGAGGGAGTCTTTGGAGTATGCCGATAGTTTTATTACTAGCTTGAAAAGTAAGCTGATGGCATAGACAAGTAGAGTTAGTGTATGCAATTTCTACTCTATATGTATACATGCTATACGAGTTTTTTTTAAAAAATAAAATGTAGTTACAATATGCTTTCAATATGTTCTTCTTTCCTAAGATGTTAGACAGTGATAGAGATAGATAATTGCATGCCTCGAGAGATGGGTTGTTAAAAAGAGGTAATGTATGGTGACCAAAAGGAAAAACTAAAGGCTTGCTAATGGAGATTGAGGGACTTAGGGATTGATATGAGGAGGTGATTAGATCGGTTCGTGCTACTCTATTTTAGAGAGGGTCTTCACATACCACCTTTTTTGAAGATTGGTTAACTCGAAATGATCAAAGACTTAACCTAGTTTGCACCACTCAAATCTCGAAAGACAAGAAGCATCTTAAGAAATCTAAAACTATTTCTAATGATTGATTGAAATGCAAGTTAAACACCACAAGGTAGGTAGAGTCTCCAACCAACAAAAGTTGAGAAATACCTTGTAGGGTTATACTAGAGAATAATTAAGAGTCCTACTCTTATTCATACCTTAAGTGAATACAAAATTAAGATCAAATTGATAATTTTGTCCTTCATCTCATGTGTGTTTGACACTAAGATAAGCACACTCAATTATACAATAACATAAATTTACAAATTAAAATAACATTATATATAGACATGCTTTTAACTAAAAAAATCATATATCAAATCGAGTCATTAATTATTTTAAAAACTTTGGTTCTTAAAGTTGTTTCTAAAACATATATTTTTTGTTATGCAACTTTTGTTTAAAGAAAAATCAAAATGTTTTTTTAAATAAAACACCAATTAATAAATAGAAAACGAATCAGTCACTTTTCTTTTGAACGCATAAAATCATTTTTCATTTTATTACAACATACATGGAAAATACAAGAAAATATTCTAAAAAGAAATGGAATAATAATACATGGTAATTTCCTAAAATACATTCTAACCAAGAAAAATAAAAATTACAAGGAAATATCCTAGATTACATTCTAACCAAAAAGGAAATAAAAATAGAAAATTACATAGAAAGTACCTAAATTACACTTTAATCGAGAAAATAAAAATAAAAATATTAAAATTAATAAATAAAATAGGAAATCAAATTAATTAGAAAGAAAAAAATAAATAAAACAATTAAAATAAACAAAAAGTATGGAATCACCTTTTTTAGGCAAAACAGAGGGAAAAAGACTATTTTCCAACCAAAGCAGTTGTTTTTAGAGAATGGAAAATAGTTATTTGAGCCCTTGGAGCAGAAAACATAATACCACAAAAAGAACTCATTAAATTATAAAAACATACAAAATTATCAGATCAAATTATGCTATAAATAAATATTTAATCGGTACATAAAGAAAAATAAGATAACAGATACATAGAATATTTAAGTATGCAGAAAATAAAAAATATAAATAAAAAAATGAAAAGGACATATATGATATATGCAAATACTAGATGAAGATTAAATCATTAGGTTTAACTAGTAGACAAATAATTCAATCCCATGAATATTAAAAAAATAGAAAATAATAGATACGTAATAAAATAAGATATGCTAAAGATTCAAACAATAAGTAAACAAGTAAAACATGTAGAATAACGTAATAGATAAATTAAATTACCATACCTAACTGATAGATATATGATTTATTTTAAAATAAAAACAAAACACAACATATAGAATAACATAGAAAGTGGGAATTAATTCACTGTGTTTGACTGGTAGGCAAATGATTTGATCCCATTTTAAAAATAATAACAAAAGGGTTTAGTTTATTTACTGAGTATAATTACCTTCAGATTATTCTCAGGATGATCAGAATTGATAAAAAATCAACTTCAATATGAATAGAACAAAAGAAGAAAAGATTTTTTTTTGTTTAAGAGTGTTTTTCATTTTTATAATTGCATGCTTGTCAAGAAAAATGTCCTTTTTTTTATAGATCTATCACTTTTAGTTTTATAATAAGGATTTGTAATCCTTTTTTGGATAGAAGAAGTGAAAATGGCCATTTTTAAAGAGAAATTGCCCATTTTTGATAGGGGTTAAAATGCTCATTTTTGTCATGCCTCAATTTTCAGTTTGATTTTTCATAAGAATATAAATGAAATTTGAAGAAAA
>CANXYI012139511.1:0-10947 GCA_948208565.1 Hura crepitans | reverse complement strand
GACCCCCATTTTAGGCCTCAATAACTGCACCTACCTAGTTTGAGAATTGAACAAATCAATATCAAATATCATCTAGTATAGTGGCCCACATGCTGGACCTCAACGTCTGTACACACCCTCTATTTGAGAGCAGGGATCAGTTTCTAGGAACCTTTTAATACTAGACTGGCATATAGCAAGAATCAGTCCGTGGACCTCCTAATATCTGCAATAGGGATAGTAGGGATTAACCCTATGGGACCTCCCAATATCCCAATCCATATCATCATCATTATTATGATATAAGTAGTGGATAGTAGGGATTAGCCTTATGGGATCTCCTAATATCCATAATCATCAAGTGGGTAGTAAAGAATAGTCTGTAGACCTCTAAATACTTAGAGGGTGCAGGCTCAAATAAATGCTTAGCAGCTGCACCTACCATACACAGGCTAAAAGCCTCTAGCAATTGCTAATCCTTAGTTGATTGGTCAACCTATCCAGTGTATTTCCAGCCATTGGGCCAATATCTCTATATTATTTCATCTTTACAATCATTCCTTATTCTTCTCATTATCTAGATATCCTTAAGGAGAACATCATCCTTATTTTATTAGTCCATTATTTTATGATTTAACAATTACTTCGTGTTTTTCCAGTTTGACTGGTCTCTCATATCTAAATCTCATATTTCCCTCTCTTCATTAATATCATTCATTTCTATATTTTGTTTCTATTCCTTTTTCATGTATAAGTGTATGCATACTGCTTTACTATTATATGCCTCATTGTTTGTTATCTTCTAAATCCATGTTGTATATTTCCCTTTTTATAGGGTAACAATTTCATCCCTTTTATTTCTCGTATTTTGCTTTTTACATTTAGGGTCTTATTTGTACATTATTAATCACCGTGCTCAATTTCGGTCTCGATATATTACCATTATCTCTTTTATAACAATTATGTCTTATAGATATTTTTATTTTATTATCATTCATACTTCAACCATTATACATAATTTACACAAAATATTCACTTATTTAGTCATTCCATTTTTTTTATTCATAGGTTAGATATTAGCAGTGTATCATGCTCATAAAATTAAATATTTTGCTCTTAACTTTATTTATAATTTTATTCAACTTACTATTTTTATTCCATCTCTTATCATTTATTTAGATTATTCCTATGTCACTAAGGCATAGTTATAAGCTAACCTTCTTTGATCATTCCTACAAGATAGTTACCAGTCGCTTTTACTCTACTGGACAGTTACAGGTCTTTTTACATAAGTTTTACTATTCATTTGGTCATTTCTTCTATTATTCATTTGGTTATTTTCCATTCTTTCCTTTACCTTATGCCATTATACTTTATGGTATTCTATACCATTAACCATTACCCCTTTATTACCATATGTAAATATTGTTTCTAACATTAATTTCCAAGTTATGCACATATTTTATACTACTTAAACTTACACTCAACATTATATATTATATGTATGCCTCACAATAACCTTAGATATCAAGTTCACACACCCATTTTACTTATACCATACCTTATCATATTTTATTCCATAACCATGCA
This sequence comes from Hura crepitans, assembly GCA_948208565.1. Lineage (NCBI taxonomy): Eukaryota > Viridiplantae > Streptophyta > Magnoliopsida > Malpighiales > Euphorbiaceae > Hura > Hura crepitans. Next base: position 9,378 of record CANXYI012139511.1, on the reverse strand, counting down.
TATATTTTCACATTCCATGTCACATTCATGTTACACCTCTCTTTATCATCATAATATCCCATGCACACATGTCCATTCACATCAAAAACACTTCTAAATCCTTATTTCTTCGCTGAATTCACATTCTAGCATACATAACACTTTAAAGCCATCATGCACACATACACAAATCTAATTTCCATACACATACACATGCCTTAAATTTCGATTTCTCTAAGATACAATACAAGTTTCAACTAAATTCACTTACAGTGGGCTCCAAGTTATGTCTAGGCCACTTCGAATCCATCAATTCCTCTAAATTAGTACAAAAATAATGGTTTTATCCTTAGAAAATTCCTACAAAAATCAATATAACTCCAAACTGAAATTTTTCTTCACATATAACATCTCCATATCAAATACCATGATTGAAAATATGAAACCTATGGAAAGTCTATATACTCACCAAAGTGGCACTATTAACCAAGTGTTCATATCTCACTTCTTAAGCTTCCTTTCTCAATTTTTTTCACTTCGATTATCTTTTTGGAGTCATGAGTTTAAGAACCATATATGGATTATGGGATTTAGTGGTGGGATGAGGGAGAAATGAAGAAAAAAGGGAGGGAGAGAAGAGAGAAAGTGGCATCAGCCACCATGGGGAAAATGAGGGAGAAGATGACTTTGGCACATATGGCACCCCTCATATGTGCAACCTCTTTTATGTTAGTTAGGTAGATAGCCCGAGTTGCTCCACATGTTACTCCGACGGTCTATCTTAACTCGATTTTCTTTTAAACTTGATAAATTCAAAATAATTTCTCTAGTCCTTTAAAAATCATGGTTCTAGTGCCAAAAAATCTCAATAATACCCACCAAGGGCCCTGTAAAATTTCAAGTCAAAATCTTTTTCAAGAATTAAGGTTATTATTCACTAGCGCAAATAAAAATTTTGAATAATTATCAAATGGTCTCAGAATATTAAAATTCCTTCTCCAATGAACTAATTAGAATTTTTAGGCTTCAAGGTGTGCTTTTTTTCAGGTCCATCTATGCACTTCCCAAGCTGTGTCGACATAACCTAAATTAAAAGTCACTATTCACTAGCTCTCAGCCCAAAATGATTTGTTAGTTTTGCTTCAATTTTTAATTCACTTATTTTTATCATTTTCTAGTTAGTCAAAGTTGTTTGACTAATACCGCCTTTTGGATACTATATGGTCCCTTATTGTCCTAGATGGCACTGTACTAATCTCGGGAGTACTATTCATAGAATGATGATTTTTTAAGCGTTATAGTGGGTACAACTATAGAGAGTTCCAAAAGAACCACTGAACATATTTTTATGCAGGTGCAGTCGTAGGGAGGTTCAACAGGTCCATTACACACTTATGCTAGCGCAGCAACCATAAGGTCCCACAGGACCATTACACGTTTATGCTGGTGCAACAGCTGTAATGTCTAAAATATAGGCCACTACTCACGATGATCTTGATATCCAGTTTCGAGAGTTGTCTACTAGTTATAGGCAAAGTAAATGAAAGTGAATGAAAGTAAAAAATGGTAAGTGAAAGTAAATAAAGGTAAAGAGAATGATAATTAAATGATATATGTTTAGAAGAATAAAACAAGGTATAATAACATAAGAATAATTTGCATTACTATATGAATCTTATGATTGACATATGAAAGAAAAGATTTCTTCTTTACATATGGTTTTTCTTACATATTATACATGCTATGAATAATGCATGATCTTATAGATGTGAGTGTACATGTGGACATGTAATGCTTCGTGCAATGAAATGAAATGTAAGATTTATACATGAATGATGGTATGGATGAATGGTCTTATATGATAACCATAGTGTGTTTGAGACATTATGTATGAAGCATAAGACATAAAGAGATGTTTTAATGTAATAAAATGTTATCCTATGTAATTATCATATGGTATAGAGAAATATTAGAGATGTATCCATGTTAGTATTTCTAACCTTATGGAAACCTTTTGAATTCTTATAAATATACATTCATATATGAAAAATTGATCTTTTGGATGATAGAGCTACATGTTATGCTTGTTTATTTTATTTAAAGTATTCAATACATGGTTAATGATATAAGTGTGTTTGTAATGTGATCAAATAACATCTAAAGGCATGTGATAATATGATGTATTCTATATTTAATTCTTTGAATGGTTAATACCTATTAAGTAGAATAACTTAAATGAATGATATTAAATATTGGTATAAATATGCGATACTATACTGGATACACCACTAATCTGCAAAGCTTAGTGCATTATTTATTTGTGATGTGTAAGTATAAGGACATCTCAAAAAGAAAGACCTTTAAGCTATAAAAAGCATAGATTTATCTGAAGACAATGTAAGATATAGAGTTTTGTATTCTTTATGTAGAAAGTACATGGAAAGAGTGTATGTGCAGTTATATGTATATTGATGTACAGATGATGGGCTTACTATGTATTAAAAGTTGATATGACCTTCTAATATATGTATATATGTATGAAAACATTGCATTAATGGACAATCATGATGAGTTATGAGATGTTATATATGTATGGATTATAATGGATATGAGACAAATGTTGATATTTATTTGTATTGTGATATTGAGATGATAATGAGTTTTGGATGTTCAGATAGACCAAGTTGATCATGGGATATGATTAAATATATTAAAAGTGTGTTTTTATGCAGGTTACTATTTGGGATAGTGTCTCGATATAGCTGTTATGCTATTGGATTTTTGACACAAGCACCCTATTAGTAAACCTCATTGGAGGATTTTTGTTAAGACTACTTTTTATAAGTTGTATGAACAAAGAATATATAATTGATTAAAAAGAAAATAAAAAGGATTTTAAGTAAACCAAATGAGTAGATAAAATAAATTATGGTTATGTGTCACTCCTTATTCAGGTTCAACAATCAGATGGGTAAAAGGTGTCACACAGCGGTTGCACTTGCATAGAAATCCAAAATCATTAAATGCAAGTTTTGGGTCAGGCTATGAGTGCACCCATAACCAACATTAAGCACTGATATGCCTAGTAGCTGCTATCTATCCCTAGTTAACCGATCAACCTATCCATCACTAGGTTGTTACTCATATGGGCTATTTTTATTTTTATTATTTTCTCAATCATGCTTTAATTTGATTTACTCATTTTATTTTTGACTATTAGCACTATTTAATTTAATGGGATTGTTATATTATTTTTTCTTCTCTAGGTGATTAAGCATAACTCATATGCTTAATCACTCGCATATATCATAACTTGCTTACATGCACATTTTTGCATCAAAATATTCATTTCTCACTTGTGAGCAAATGTTACCAATTTCTTGTTCCTTTTTAAGCATATTCATTCACTAAAAGCAAGTAGGCCATTTTAGCCACTAACTTTATTCACACACTTACATTTCAAGTAAAATTCCAAGTCACATTTTCATCACATATTTACTTTCACTCTTAGTCCCAATAATTTCATAATCATATACAACACATGTGATACTCAAAATCATGCATTACATGTTTATAGACTATGTTTACAACTTTGCCAACTCATATATGTAGATATCATACTAATTCAACCATCTCATCATTCACATATTTATAAACATTAATTGGTCATCAAACATGCTTATTTATGTACTTTACATAACCCGTAACTCTATAACTATCTAAATGACCATTTGGCCAAAATTCATATCTACACACTCATATGTTTATTTAATACAATGTCATGCTAATTCATCTCATCTCATAATTTAAAATTCACAATCCATCATTTGAGGCCATTATTTGATAATCTACACGTATACATCACATTACACACATATTCTCACATTAAAAGCCATTCGACCATCCATGCACCTTTTTATATAACATAAATTTTCCATTATATATTATACAGTCGTATCTCATTTTATCCTATCACCATCACTTAGTTGCCAATTACTTCTATACAACACAATACACTTATCTTTACAGACATAAGGCCTTTTAGCCATATATGCATAGACACTTACAACACAATTTCTTCCATCATACATCTTACATTTCTAACTTATTATATCCCATAATCTCTATATGCAAGTTAACTTTCATTTACATAACAAATATTCATTTATACTTATATATACATATTTACATACATTATGTATACATTAAAGCATTCCATAAATGCAATAATTAGTTTGCTTACACATACCTAGTGTGATCAAAATACTCTATAAACTTTAACTAAACCTTCATTTTGCCTTATCGTGAGCCCTCTTTGTTTTGGTAACTACCTATTATAGATTCAATTTAGAAAATTTTGTATAAATTCATATGATATCCAAAATTACAAATGACCACTATTCATGACACATGAGTACAAAAATTTCTTACCATTTTTAACCATCCAAATGACTTTCGATTGATTTCAAACTTTGCCCAAAAATTATTTTATGACTAACACTTTCATCCAGTAACTTTAGTGCTTCCCAGGTCTCGAGAATACTATTCACCTCGAGAAAGTACTACTCATAAAAATTGGGATTTTTAGGTTGTTACATTACTTCCCCTTTTAAAATAAATGTCATCCTCGATATTACCTAGTTTAAATAGATAAGGGTATTGCTCTCACATCTAAGCTTCTAACCCTTATGTTTGGTGGTACTATTTATTTCTTAACTCTTTGACTTCTCTAGTCAGGATTCTAATAGATTCTTCTTCATATGACAGATTCAGTCTCACTTTAACCTCTCCTATTGATAGACAAGTATTATGCCTGATCTACCTCTTCTAATCATGGAAACATAGAAGAAATCATTAATATACTGTAAATTTGGTGGTAGGGCTAGTCTGTAGGCTACTAGTCCCACACGTTTTGTCACTTTATATGGCCCAATAAACCTCAGACTTAGCTTCCCTTTCTTTCTAAAATTTAACACCTTTTTCTAAGGTGAAACCTTGAGAAATACCTTGTCCCCTACTTTAAACTTTATATCTTTCATTTTGACATCAATATATGACTTTTGTCTATTTGGCATTGCCTTCAATCTATCCTTAATAATCTTTATAGCATCTTTAATTAAATCTAGTCCCATGACCTTGGTTTTATTGAGCTTATTCTAGCATATTAGTGTTCTACACTTTCTTCCATACAATGCCTTATAAGGAGCCATTCTTAGACTCGCTTGATGACTGTTGTTTAAGGTGAATTCTGCTAATGATATATGGTGATCCCAACTACCTTTAAACTCAATGGTGCAACTTCTTAACATATCTTTAAGCACCTATTAAAGATGCTTCATCATAAGCATAACATCATACATATATATCCTAACATCAAATTACTCAAGTATCATAAGCTTACCTAAATGACTCTTCCAAATTGTCAATCAGTCTATGGATTAAATGTCATGTTGAAACTCAATCGAGTACCCAAGGAATTATAAAGTTTCTTCTAAAATCTTTATTAAATCATAGCCCCCAATCTAATATTATTAGAGATGGCACTCCATGCAATTTGACTGTCTCATCTATGTACAATTTTGTAACATTTTCCATACAATAGTCCATCCTTTCTGATATTAAATGAGCTATCTTAGAAAGATAATCCACTATAACCCATAATAAATCATGCTAATTTCTTGTCATAGGCAACCCAAATACAAAGTCCATGGTGACTTTATCCCATTTCCATTCTTGAATTGCTATAGGATGTAGTAAATAAAAAAATACCTAATGTTCTACCTTTACCTATTGACAAGTGACACATCTAGTCATGTATTATAATACATCTCTCTTCATACCAAGCCACCAACATGACATCTTTAAATCCTGATACATCTTTATGCTACCAGGGTACATAGCATATAGAGCATTGTGCACCTCATCCAAAATCTATTTCTTCAACTCTTGAATATCTAAAACATAGATTCTACCAAAATTAAGCTTTTTTGGGTTGTTCGAGTGGCATGTAGGCCTCACCCATACCACTTCAGCCACTATATATGGCCTAAGGTGATACCTAAGTGGCCACTTGATCATATCCACTCACCCCTCCTTCTTTCTCCTACCTTTCTCACCTTTGTTCTTCGATGCCAATTCCAGCAAAAAGACACCATTTTCATTCCTTTTTTCAAGCCTTTCCTAAGTTTAATACCATTATAAATCCCCTAAATATGTTAGAAATTTATTTTTATAGGTGTTAGAGGCCATAAAAGTCCTTAAATTGCAAGAAGATTCAAGATAGCTAAGGTGTTCATTAAAGAGGACAAAAAGGGCAACTCTTGATATGTAAGTATTTTAGCCCTTTTTAATTTATTTCCTAGGGTATTTCATGATTCTAAGAATACCTATGTGATTTGAATTTGATTTGGGGGAGTGTGTGATTTTTGGTGGATTTTTAAATGGAAGATGGCGTGAATAGAGGCTTAGGGAAAAAGTGAGGAATTGGTAACTTCATTCAAGCTTAAAGTGTGGAATTCAAGTCCTTTGATAGTGAGGCAAGTGAATTTAAGGCATTTTAACCATGATTGATGGATGTTATATGTATTAGGTTAGGAATCCTTGTATGGAAATGGTGTGAATTATGGATAATATGTGTGAATTAGTGTTTTAATTACATAATTAGGCTAGTGTTGTGTATAAAGCATGATTGGAATATTGATTAAAGGCATAAAATGCATGGAAAGGTACTTTCTCCTTTTGGCTTACAGTTTTTTGCTTGTGTATGTGTGTGTATATAGCTTGTTAAGATGAATATGGCATGATTTCTAAGGTATATGCCATGGAAAATGCTTAAATTATAGGTGTAGGTAGTGTGAATTATAAGTTTTGGTGAGTGTTTCCTTTTAGCTGAGAGGTTCTATAGTAGGTATGCTAAGCATTTGACATGAGTATATAACATATAGTTTGGTATAATGTTTGCCATTGATGGCATGTGAGGTGTAGGTAAAGAGATTGATCAATTAAGCTTGTATGTGTGTGTGTAATATGGTCGAGGTATGACTATGTTTGTGTGTTGGCTTAGTTTGCATGGAAAAGGCATAGCGTGTATGTAGGCATGCTTGTGTGATGTCTAAGAGTGTGTAAGTGTGCTTAAATGTGATTGAAAGCATGTGTAAGGCAAACTAAGGCTTGGGGCTGAGAGCTTTGCAAGGTAAATTGGCATAAAAATGAGGTATGGCCTAGCTAGCACTTGTGTGTGTAATGGCATGAGATTTGTGGCATTATCTATTTGGCATGATTTAGGTTGATGTGTATGCTTAGTATGGCATTAAATGAATAACATTTGAGACACTTTTAAAGGATAGAAAAAAGTTGAAAGTAAACTTGAAATTTGCTTAAAACGGTATGACAAATGACTTTGAAAATGGACTAGTTTAAGGTAAGAAATTGGTATCGTAAAGTGACTTAACTTGAGCTATTCATGTAAGTTGGCATGAAAGCCATTTGCATGGCAATTTGATTTACTTATATGAGCTTGCCTTTAGGCCTATGGAAATGCATAACTATGAGTGCAATTGGCACTAAAAATAGACCTAAAATGGTCGTCACAAATAGGCAAAATGACTTATAACTATCCCATTAAAAATGATTTTAGGACTATAATTAAAATGACCACCTAGCATCTAAATAATTAAGCCAAAAAATGGGCTAGACTTGACTTAATATGCTTTAATTTATGCCTTCAAAAATAGGTTAAAATGTGATGGAAAATTTTACCTATAATTACTTGGTAGGGCTAAAAATGACTTGTAACTTTCTAGGTCAAAAATTGACTGTTTGATCAAAATTTTAATTATCTATTTTTCAACTTATAATATTATAAAAAGATGATCAGTAAAGAAATGAACTTGAAATAAAGTTAGATAACCCATTAGTTAGACACCCATTAGATGGGTTGACCAACTTATGGATTAGCCACTGCTAAACTGTCTATTTATCATACTGGGCCAGTGTAGTAGTCGAGGTTCATTACTGAGCCACTGCACTAGCCTCTAGGAAAAGCACTCTTCATTGTTGACTATATATCATACTATGCCGGTGCGGCAACAAAGATCCCTAGAAAGGCCACTACACTAGTCTACTGGGCAGACTCAAAAAAATTATTTAACATGATTAGTGCCCTTGTGAGGTCTAAGGACTGATCCGTATGTATAGTTACTCAGTATTTTTGTCCCATGAGAGGTTCTTATGAGCTGATTCTTATAGGCCATATCAGGTTGGTGCAGTAGTCAAGGTCTAAAATGTAGGCCACTACACATTTTTCAGTTCCTTCTTGGTCTAATGTTTGTAAGTGTCGTCTATCTAGTCAGGCTTATGAAATGGACTTAAAATAGTGGGAATGTAAATTTAAATTAATTTATGATAATTTTTAACAATAAATCTTTAAAAAATACACCACAGTGGCATTTTGGTAATTTTGAAGAAATATGACATATCATCTAAATGACATTAATCATTTAACATGTTGCTCACACACTACACCTAGACTATTATTTATGTTTGCTTGTATGTGTTAATGCATGTTTTAATTGGTTTAAGTTCACTATTGAGTTTTATACCTAGCGTACCTGTGTTGTGGTGCGTAGGTAACAAAGATAAGTAAACTAGCCTTGATGATCATACAGTGTAGCCATGTAAGTGTTAAAAGGTACAGAAAGTTATTTTTTTCTTTTAGTAGTGGCACTCTTGTAAATACTATAGGTTTTGGGTTAGCATGCTTAGAAGCTACTATGTCTATATATATAACCTAGATGTGATGTATATAAGTAGGTGTGGTGTTTGTTTGGTTTATGTGTGGTTTGATAACTGTGGGCCTGAGGCCTCTATGTGTTTGATATATGCTGATGTTGACTGGGGGACCAAAAGGTCCAAATAGAGGTTTATGGATTATTTGCTTATAAAAGTGCTTTTAATAGGTGAAAAAAATTTGGTATGTCACTTAGGTAGCCTTTATGCTACCCAATTTTCTGTGAGATGGAAAGTGTTTGTGAATGAGTTTTTTAAGTCTATTAGATCATCTATGAATATGATTAAGGATTAGACTTAACATTTATGTAATATATGATAAAGTTCTAGAATAGTCCATAAGTGTTAAGGAGTTTTTTCTTGGAGCAATCCTAGGATGGGTGACCTATCAAGAAATGCATCACCTGTCAGGTTTTCTTTAGGAATCTAGTAAAGGGTGTCACATTTGGTCATATTAAAGCTTAGGTTTAAAGTTTCTAGGTAATCTACATGAATGCCAGAGTCTAAGGTTGGTTATGTTGTTATGCTACATTGCATGAAGGATGATAAGTTTTGTGATTTCTATAGTAATATGAGATGGTTGATAGACCATCAGAGGAAAGACTAGAGGAA
>CANXYI012139366.1:0-24074 GCA_948208565.1 Hura crepitans | reverse complement strand
ATATATTTTCACTAGAGATAGCTCACAGTTTTTGAATATAGGCAAGAATAAGGGTGAGCATATTTCAATTTTAACTGAAAATTTTTTTGAACTAACCAAAATTTTTAAGTCAGTTTGATTATTCGGTTATTTCTATTTGATTTTAGAAATTAATTATTTTGGTTCGATTCATTTTTAAAGTAAAAAAAATCAAATCGATGTAATAATAATTATAAAAAATAGAACTTTTAATTATATAATTAAAGTTATTTAAATTTTAAGGGTATATATTAAGAATAGAACCAAAATATTTCAATTAATCCAATTTTTATGGGTGTATATATAAATGTATATAGAAATTTTAAAGTTTGATTTAATAGAAAATCAAATTGAAATATTTCAGTTTAATTTAATTCAATTTGTCTATATTTTGATTCAATTTTTGATTTTAATTTTTTAAATAATTTGATTTTCAGTTATTGAATTTAATTGATAGATGCTCACCCTTGATAATAATTTCTGAACTTGAGCTATTATGCATTTGAGTGGTGGCTAATATGGATAATAGATGCTGTCACTTTGAGGATAGACCCAATAACTCCATAAGAGTCCATATGATAAGACAAGAGATTAATAAGTTCACCAAGTTAGTGAATGCTACTTTAAATATTGAGCAAGTGAAGCAGAGAGTAGTAGAATAGAGAAGCAGTAGAACAAGAGAGGGAAGTCTTTTTACAACCCCTTTAGTAACAATAAAGGTAAGACAGCTTAGACACAGTTAGTGGGTTCTCACAACCCTAGATCTAGTAGTGCCATAAGAGAGGGCCAATAGTAAGGGTGTACAAATAGTGCTCTTACAGCTTCTTCTAGGGGGATAAGCCTTTGTGGCATATAAGCATTGCAACAAGTACCATTATGAGGTTTGTAGAAAGATATTAGGGGCTTGTTTTTAGTGTAGATCAAGGGAAAAATTTTGTTAAGGATTGTCCAGAGATATAGGGTATAAAGGTTACTGCATAGGCATCTACACTTGGCACTCATAAAGGTAAGAAGCTAGAGAGATTAAATATTAGTGGATAGACATAAAAAGCCATCTCAAAGACAATAGATTTGCTAAGAGAGGTTAGAGCACCTACTAGAGTGTATGCCATGAAAGGTAAAGAAGAGTAGGATGCACGTGATGTTATCATTGGTAAATTTTCCTTTCTTGGCTCTAATGTATGTGCTTTTATTAATCCTAGTTTTATCAATTCATACATTTGCACAACTCTATTGAGAATATTGGTTTAAATGCTGAGATGTTTGAACATGAGATTCTAGTGACCCACACTATAGGGCAAAGTGTTTCTATTAGTAAGGTTTACAAGAATTTTCTTGTAGCGATAAGTGGTAGAGAGTTTGCAATTTATCTTATAAAGCTATCTTTTCATAGGTTTGATATGATATAGGGTATGGATTAGCTTTCCAAACATCAAGCTATTGTTGACTGCAAAAAGAAGAGAGTTATTTTTAAAATTCTAAGAAAGAAGGGGTAATCATGTTTAGGGTTAGATTTGATGAGTTATACAATGTGATTTCAACTATGGCAGTAAGGAGATTGATGAGAAAATGGTGTGTAGCCTTTCTGGCTTATGTGATAAGCATAAAGAATGGTGGTTTTAGTATTGGGGGAATACTTATAGTGAGCAATTTCTTGAGGAACTTTCAAGGAGAGATATGTGAAGTTTGCTATTAAGACCTTGCCTGGCACTATTCCTATCTTTATAGCTCCTTATAGGATGGCTTCTATAGAGCTAAAAGAACTAAAGTTACAGTAGTAAGATTTGGTTGATAAAAGATTTATTACGCGTAGTGTGTTGCCTTGGGGAGCTCTAGTGCTCTTTGTTAAGGAAAAGGGTGGTTATTTGATTTTCATTGATTATAGGCAATTGAACAAGGATATGGTAAAGAACAAGTATCCCTTGCCTTATATAGATAATTTTTTTAACCAGCTGAGAGGTGCTGGAGTGTTCTTCAAGATTGTTATAAGGTTAGGATATTATCAACTTAAGGTCAAGGACTCAGATGTGCCTAAAACAACTTTTAGAATGAGATATGGTTATTATGAGTTCCTTGTTACACCTTTTAGTTTAACTAATGCCCTAGCTGCCTTTATAGACCTCTTGATTAAGGTTTTTAGGCCATATTTAGATCAGTGTAGTATTCATCAATGATATCCTAGTCGATTTTAAGACTAAGGAGAATTATAACAAGTATTGAGGATAGTACTATAGATATTAAGGGAAAATAAACTCTATGCCCAACTAAGCAAGTGTGAGATTTGGCTAGATCAAATATCTTTTCTTGGCCACATAGTGTCTTTTGAAGGTGTTAGAATGGATCCTAGTAAGATTGAGATGATTATTAACTAGAAGCCTCCTAGAATGCTATAGAGGTTCGTAGTTTCTTAAGTCTTGTAGGATTCTATAGGAGATTTGTGAAAGGATTTTCTACGATAACTTCCCCACTTACCAGACTTCTCTATAAGAATGTCAAGTTTAAGTTGTCACCTTAGTGTCAAGAAAGCTTTGAGAAGCTTAAAGCAATGTTGATAGAAGCTTCTATCCTTACCCAATCATCTGGCAAGGATAATGTGATCTATAGTGATACCTTTTATAATGGCCTTAGTGGTGTTTGTAAGAAAGGAAGGTAATTGTTTATACTTCTAGGCAAATCAAACCTTAAGCGCTTAACTACCTTGCACATGATTTTGAACTAGCAGTCATTTTGTTTGTGTTCGTGATATAGAGATATTACCTCTATGGTGAGAATTTTTACATCTACATTAATCATAAGAGTTTGAAGTACTTGTCTACTTAGAAGGAGTTAAACTTGAGACAAAAAAGATAGATATAGCTAATTAATGATTATGATTGCATCATAAGCTATCATCTAAGAAAAGCTAATATGGTAGTAGATGCACTTAGTAGGAAGTTTGCGGTAGGTAAGAACTCTTGAGAATTTTAAGTTTTAAGGTTATGCATTTTACTATTTGTTTGTGATGATGCTTAAGCTTGCTTTCTTTTTTATGTAACTTTGAGGACTTTGAATGCTATGCTGAGCATAATATCAGAAGGAGCTCTCGTAGCTAAATTAAGAGTAAGACCAAGTTTGTTGTAGCAAGTGCAAGAAGCTTAGAAGCAAAATGATATGATAAAGGCTATGAATAAGAAGATTTAAGAAGAGAAAGAGACACAGTGCTCATGAAAGAATAAAGGCAGTCTGTATTACAAAGATAGGTTATACATACTAGATGCGCTGGGTTTGAGAAAGAATATCTTGGTTGAGGCACACACAAAAGCTTATAATGTACATCCTATGAGCAATAAAATGTATTAGTATTTAAAGTTCTTTTATTAGTGGTTTAGCATGAAGAAATATATTATAGAGTATGTTACCATGTGCTTAATGTGCCAACAAGTTAAAATTAAACATCAAGTTCCATTTGGGTTACTGCAGCCAATCAATGTACTTGAGTGGAAGTGGGAGGAGATCACAATGGATTTTGTGTTAAGCTTTCCTCTCACACAAAAGAAGCATGATGTGATTTAGGTAATAATGGATATATTCACCAAATCTTCTCACTTTCTCTCCATTAGACAAGATTATTCTCTTGACTACTTGGCCTAGCTATATATCAATGAAATAGTTTGGTTACATGGAGTACTTATGTTTATCATATATGATAGAGATTTCGGGTTCACTTTAATATTCTACGAGAGTTTGCATAAAGTAGTGGGTACCTAGTTAACCTTTAGCATAGCATTTCATCCATAGGCTGATGGTTAATTAGAAAGAGTTGTGTCAAGTAAATCTTTTAACATTACAAGCTTATTTGCTTATGGATTTGTGCTAATGAGATGAAATTTCTAATGTGTTAGATCTTAGAAGACATATTCTTGAGCTGTACGATAGAATTTAAAGGAAGTTGGGATAGTCACCTCTTATTGATAGAATTTACCTATAATAATAGCTATCAGTCTAACACATAGATGGCTTCTTATGAAGCTTTATATAGGAGAAAATGTTGGACATCTTTATGTTGGACTAAGTTAGAAGAAGACATAATAATAGGACATGATATTCTCAAAAAGACAAAAGATAGTTTGAAAGCAATTAGAAATAGGCTTAAAGTTATAAGTGACAAACATAAATCTTATGCAAATATGAAAAGTAGTGACATAGAGTACGATGTGGGAGATAAACTATTTCTGAAGGTCTCTCTATGGAAAAAAGTTTTGAGATTTAGAAAGAAAGGAACCTTAGTCCTCGGTTCATTAGGTTATATGAGATTATCAAGCATGTGGGTTTTATAGCCTATCGACTAGCTTTGCTCCTAGAATTGTCAAAGATTCATAATGTCTTTCATGTATCATTGCTTAGAATTTATAGATCTAATCCTCCATATGTGATTCAAGTGGAGAATATTGAGGTGTAGCTAGATTTGAGTTATGAAGAAGAACTTGTTGCTATACTAGCCAAAAGTTTAAGAATTAAAGAAGAAGTAGATACCTCTAGTCTAAGTGCTAGGGAGACCCCATAGAACTAAAGAAGCTATATAGGAGAGTGAAGAGACCTTGAGATAGTAATATCTATATCTTTTTACATCAAGAAAATTTTAAGCATGAAATTTCTTTTAAAGGGGAAGAGTTGTAATTGCATAAAATTGTGAGTTCTTAGATAGTACTTTTTAGCTGTGAATAGTATTTAGAGCCTACTCAAGACATGAAAAGTACAAATCAATTTTTTTTAAAAGTATAATTCATTGATTAAATGAGGTTAAAATATGAAAAAGTAATAAGGTTATTTTAAGGACAAAAAGCTAAAAAAGAAATTCAAGTAATAAGTAAGTAAATAAGATGAAATAATGAATAGTATTAGGTTTTAAGGTTATTTCATGGATTGTATGTTACTTTCTACTAGATTTGGGTTTGTTGAGCATTCTTGTATGATGTATTATGTAACGATATGGATTTTATGTATATTAAGAGCTTAGTGGCCAAATGGTCACAATGTGCAAAACTAAATGTGAAAATGTTTTAAGTTAAGCATAAAGTGGACATTTATGATCAATTACTTGATAATGATCATAAAATGGTAAAAGTAAGGTTGGCAAGGATAATTTGAGCAAGTATGGCTACATGATTGCAAATGCAAACATTTAAATGTGGCATTGCATTAATAAGGTGTATATGACAACAATTAATATCTAAAAATGCTCAATTACCCAAGATGGTCATTTGTTGACCTTACCATGTTTAAAAGCTATTATAAGCTTATTTTAAATGGTGGAACTAAACGAAATATGTTAATAGCCCATATGCTTAACAACCTAGATGGATAGGTTAACTAGTTAAGTAGGGGTATAGTACCGGCTAATAGGGCACTATGGTGCTTTTTGATGTTTTTTGTCTACGAGTTCACTTTTAGTCTAACCCAAAGGGCCACGCATATGTTTGATCTTTAGATCCATGTTGGTAGATGAACTTCAGGTTTATAAATGGTCATAATGGCCATCATGTCATGTTTAATCTTTAGATCCACGTTGGTAGATGGACCTTCGAGTTCATAGAGGTTGTACTGGCTGTCCACCCCTATTATCCATAGGATATGTGTTTTGGTCATATAGGCAAATAAGAATGACATTATAAAATTCCTAATAATGAACTTTATCTTTGTACATGACACTACCAAATTTGCATGTTGAATGCATTATTCATGCTCATATGTAATTTACATTATTTTAGTTAATGCTTAGCTTGTATATGCTTATATAGCAATTTTTACATAATATGGCTTATACATGTTATGATAAATGAGAAAGTGATTATGTTTATTAAAGATTTGGCTTATTTCATGATTTACCTCAATTTCACCACTATGTAAATTCCTTAGTGCATCCTTTTATTTACAATGCGTAGGTCGAAAAGACAATAGAGCCTAAGCCTCGGGATATCTAGATAAGTAAAAGAACACCATTATTTTGGTACTTTTTGATGTATGTAGTTAGATTACGAGATTTATAGACAAAGGAAAAGCGCTCTTACGTTGGATGTAATTAGTCTTAGGCCTAAGCAATAGTATTTTTAAAATTGTAATTTTTACACGGTCTATAACTGTACTTTAAACACTTAAAATTGTTTTATGCTTGTTGATGTCTCTTATTGAGGTTAAGACTGTGTTGATGTTGATAATGGATTTTGAGTGATCAAAAGGATTACAAAGATGAGGAAATGATTGTGAAATGTTTAGAAGTGTTTTTATTTATTGTAGGTTACTATTAAAATTTGGTATAGTGCTCGATACAGCCACTACGCTGCTAAAATTTTGGAATGAGGACTCTCAATTTCTGAATGTGTAACTCGACTTTTAAAAGTTTTTAAACACTCATGTTTTTATATACTAATCAAGTATGTTAAGATGTATTAATTGACGTTTTATAAATTGAGATCAAATAGCATGTTATATGTGTATTCCTTAGTCCTGTTTGGTGACTGATTAGTGATCAAACTGGGTAAAGGGTGTCACAACAATTGCAGGAACTACTAGATAAAGGCTTTATTAGATTGAGTACCTCACCATGGGAGCCTCAGTACTATTTATGAAGAAAAAGGATGGATCATTATAATTGTGCACTGATTATAGGTAGCTAAACAAGGTTACTATCAAAAATAAATATCTATTACCAAAGATTGATGACTTTTTTGATTAATTGAGAGGTGCCAATGTGTTCTCTAAAATTGACTTGTGATTAAGGTATCATCAGTTGAGAATTAAGTTATTTGATATTTCGAAGACTGCTTTCATACTTGATATAAACATTATGAATTCTTGGTGATGTCATTTGGGCTTACTAATGCCCCTGCAGCCTTTATGTACTTGATGGATTGGATTTTTAAGCTGTACTTGGAAAAGTTTGTTGTGGTTTTCACTAATGACATCCTAGTATACTCTAAGCCCAAGGAAGAGCATAAACAACACTTGAGGCTAGTGTTGCAGCTGCATGCCAAGCTAAGTAAATTTGAATTCTGGTTAAATGGAGTAACATTCTTAGGCCACATTGCTTAAGTAGAAGGTATCAGAGTAGACCTAAGTAAAGTGAAGGTGGTGCTGGAATAGAAGCCTCCTAGAAATGTGGTAGAGATTAGAAGCTTCCTTTGATTGGCTAGTTATTACAGAAGATTGGTGAAGGGATTTTCCATGATTGAAGCCTTAATAACATGATTGCTGTAAAAGGATGTGAAATTTGTATGGGATAATAAATGCCAAGCAACCTTTAAAAAGGTAAAAGCTATGTTGACTAAAACTCCCATTCTCACATAACCAAAATAAAGGAAAGATTTTGTGATTTACAGTGATACATCATATAATGAGCTTAGCTATGTACTGAAACAAAATGGGAAAGTAGTAGCATATGCCTCAAGGTAACTGAAAGAATATGAATGGAATTACCCAATGCTTGATCTAGAGTTGGCTGTAATTGTTTTTGCCCTAAAGGTGTGAAGACATTATCTATATGGCAAAAAGTGCTACATTTACATTGATTACAAGAGTCTTAATTACCTCCCTATACAAAAGGAGCTAAATTAGAGATAGTAAAGATGGATGGAATTGATAAAGGATTATGATTGTCTAATTAACTACCATTCATGGAAGGCTAATGCGGTAGCCAATGCCTTAATCATGAAGTTCATAATAGTTGTAAGAGCTATGAATGCCAAGTTTGAGTACACTAAAGATGATGTAATTTTAGTTAAGTTACAGGTGAAACCTAATTTGATGTAACAAGTAAAAGAGATAGATATTTAGGGTACTCATTTTATACAGATAACCAATTGGGTCAAAGAGATGAAGATAACAAAGTTTAAAATCAAGACAGGTGATTGCTTATATTACCATTACAAGCTATGTGTACCTAAAGCAAAGGAAATCAAAACATAGATTCTATAAGAGGCACATAATGCTTCTTATGCCATTCACCTTGGGATGTACCTTGATTTGAAACCATATTATTAGTGGCTAGGAATAAAGTGAGATGTGGCTAAATATGTAGCTTGATGCCTTACACGCCAAAAGGTGAGAATTGAACACCAAGTTCTTTTTGGATTGCTCTACCCATAGTGATTCTAGAGTGAAAATGGGAAAAGTTACCATGGACATTGCAATGGGTTTACCTATGACCAGAAGTAAATGTGATGCTGTGTAGGTAACTGTGGATAGACTAAACATGATAGCACATTTCATTCTAGTTAGAATAGATTATACATTGCAAAAGTTAGCAAAGTTATATATATAAGAAATTATGAGGTTGCATGGTGTGCCTTTTTCCATTATATCTGATTGAGACCCTAAATTCACCTCTAGATTTTAGAGGAAACTATAAGAAGCTTATCATACCTACCTCACCTTTGATATAGCTTTTCACCACAGACTAATAGACAATCTGAATAGGTTATACTAGTACTAAAAGATATGTTATGGATCTATGGTATAGATTTTCAAGGAAGCTATGATCAATATCTACATTTGGATAAGTTTGCTTGCAATAACAGTTATCAGGTTAGTCTAGGCGTGACTCATTATGAGACCTTATGTGGTAGGAAATGCAAAACTCCATTTTGTTTTATGTGAGGTAGGTGAAAATAAACTCATAGGACCTAACTTGATTAGAGATGCTAAGGAGAAAGTCAAAATTATCAAGTAGATATTAAAAGCTACCACGGATTGACAAAAATTGTATGTTTATTTAAAGTTAAAGGGCATATAATATGAAATCAATGAGAGAGTATTTCTTAAAGTGTCATTATCTTAAGGATCTTGATTTCATGAATAATACTTCCCGAGGTATGAATAGTGTTTTTTAAGTAATAAGGCCACACTAAGGTGGCCTAGGGGGGAGTATTAGTCATAGAATTGAGATGGGAAAAATAATGATGAAAATAAAGAAATTAGCATCAGTCACTAAACCAATACAATTTTTCATGTTGAGAACTATTGAATGATGACTTAAGTTTGCATTGAGTTAGAAAATGGTCATGATGTGCTCGAGCGGACTCAAAACTATCATGACATGAAGCTCAAATATTCCAATGAGTCTAATGGGGGTGAAATCAAAAATTTTTGAGATCAATTAGTAATTTATTTGAGTTTCTTAAATACGTTAGTGAATAGTTACTCGAGTTCCCCTTAGCTTTTGCACCTAAGATTTTAGGGGCCTTTTAATTCAAAATTTTGATAATATTTGGCACTAAAAGAAATAATTTATAGGCCTTGAATATTTAATTTGCATTTTTGAAGTTTACAAGATAAAAAAATTAATATGGATTGTTAAATCACCACATGGTACAATTTGGGCTATCTAAGTTTTTAATATTAAAGGTCGATATGTGTGGGTGTGTGCAAATGTGTAAGATTCATCTTTCTCCTCCCTCAATCCATTTGGTCAATGCCATTCCCACACCTCCCCTTTTTCATTTTTTTCTTTATTTAACTCTAAAATTCAAGTGGTTTCTTTATGGTAAACCACCTATCATGGCCTTCATTGTCTCCTAAATATAAATATACTGAGAAAAAGCCAAAGGATTGCCTATTTAGAGAGATTCTAACACTTGGTGAATAGTGCTTATTTTGTGTGTAAGTGATTTTCTTTAAGTTTTTATATTTTTATTAGGTAGTATTTGTAGTGTAGATAATGTCTATGCAATCAAGTTTTAGTTTAGATACATGTAGATTTTTGTATAATTATGCTACATTAAAACCTTATAATATTTCTAAACAAAAAGATAGATTTGGTGGAGAGAGAAAGAGATAAGGCTTAAGAGGCTTAATTGGAGTCCTCTGGAGTCTGCCTTAAGTGAATTTCATGAAAAATGCATTGCATGTTGTGTGTTTGCAAATTTTAAGTAAATGTGTATATGTATGGAAATGGTATAACTTATGTGCGAGTGTGTGGCTATGTGTGAAAATTATAGGTATGAGATGAGTGAATGCATATGAGTATAAATGCATGAGAAAAGGATTGAAAAAAGTGTATGTGTGTGAGTGTGGAATGGCCAAATGGTATGGCCATGGTGTACATGTGTGTGCATGTGAGATTGACTACATGTAATATGAAAATGAATTAGCTATTTAGTGGTGAGCATAAATAGCATGAATAATTGATATGGATTAGTATGTGTGTGCATTTAGGCATATTGGTTGAATGACATACATCAAGACTATACAATGTGGAAACATGAGCCAAGGTAAAGCTAATGCCTAAGTAATTTAAATGTAAGATGGAATTGCTTATGATATAGGGATTTGAAAATAATCAGATTGTTTGTGTGTATTAAAAGTGTAGTAAAGTGGCAATAGGTGAGACAAGGTATAAATGTAATGGTGTATGAGAGACTTATTATAATGGTGCATGACTTGACAGTTAAATGAAAAAAAATAATGAGATAGAACTTTAGAGAAACATACCTCGAATTGTTCAAGTAATGTTAAAACAAAATGTGTGTACATAACTTTATGTCTCGTAAAATGAATGACAAAAAAATAAAATGGTGATGAATAAGTGACTAGCCTAAGAGATAATTGGGATTGGCTTATATTAGCTAGACCACCTACTAGATAGATTGATCGGTCAACTAAGGAGTTAGTAGCTGCTAGTGGCTTTAGTTCATATGGATCATTGCCTAATTGCATTGTGTGGTAGGTGCACTTGTTGAGGTTTTGTATGTGAACCCTACACACTTTTAGGTATTGAGAGGTCTACATGGGTTGATCATTACTATCTGTATTGTTTTTAATATTGAGAGGTCCATTAGGGTTGATCCCTATTATCTACTGATTCTAAGGTATTAGGAGGTCTATCAGGGCTGATCCCTGCTATCTTGCTATTATAAGGTCTATTAGGACTTATCCTTGCCATTTTGGTATTAGAGGTTGTTGTGAATTTATCCTTGCCATTAGATGGGTATGGGTAGGTGCAGTTACAAAGGTCTACAATATGGGTCGCTGCATAGGTATAGATCCTATTATCCAGTGTTAAAAGCATTGTCTTTCAAGCATGGGCCATGAAATTATAATAAACACAATACTTCATTATGCAACTATAATACGACATAAGTCAAATTAAGGTTTAAGTATGTAATTTAGCTACAACTTGTAACATGATAACTTAAATGTAAAATGGCAATGAGGTAAGTTAAAATATATAACTGGTAAGCCACAATAATTGTAAGATAATTATGTGTGAATGACATACTTGCATAATGCATGCTTTATGTGAATTCCATACAATGTGTATTTCATTAAATTAACACTGAGTGTATACTCAACATGTCAGTTATAGGTAAGAGATAGTAAATTTGTAGTCTAGCCCCAACCAGCAATGTAGCAGTCAATCCTCTCTCTAGGTATAGTTTTTGGTTTCTTTTATAATTAATATCATGTAAAAGCACTCGTGTATAGAGTGTGGGCCTAATTATGTAAACTTTATATATATATATATATATGTATATATATATATATATGTATATATATATATATATATATATATATTTATATGGCTTGTAAATATTAAAAAACGCTACATTGTGGATATAATAGAAATGTAGGGCATATATATTGTATGCTTGATACTTAAAACTGTGATAACTATGTGATGATTTTGAGATGAATAGTTTGGAGAACTACAACTATATAATAATTTTGAGATGAATATTTTGGAGAACTAAGAGGGTCCATTGAGTTATGATAATGATAAGAACTATTATAAAAGTGTTCCTTTATAGGTTTAAATATTTGGTTTTTAACTTGAACATCCATCAAGATTTTAGATTTTAGTTGAAATGTGATCTATAACGTATTAATTAAAATAAACTTACATGCATGGTAATTAGAGTTAAGGAAAAAAAAGCCAAGAAGTGTTTTAAGAAGATAATGAGATGGTAACATGATATCTCTTATTCAAGTTTATTGTCAGAATAGGTGGGGGGTGTGACACATGTATAATGAATTTTTGGGATTAATGGCACTGTAATCATAAATTCTAGAGGTTAGAGGAGGGAGAAATAATTTTTTTTGCCAAAGATATTTTTTTTGCCATAAGGACACATGGAACAATCTCCACCCATAGATTTCCATTTGTCCTAATCTTAGCCCTTGGTGGCATGATATAAAAGGGGACTTTTTTGAATATTACAGCAAAGAAACACCACCTTCTTCACCTATAATAGCTAACGCCACTCCCAGTCTCCATCACAACCTAATATTTTCTTCTTGAACTCACAAAATTACACCACCACTCTACCAAATAATCACATATATCAACCCTCCATCATCCCCTTATCATTATTAGGGGTTAATTCACTAAGAAATGTGTTAATTTTGAAGAAGGAGCACTAGGGTGAATAGTGCCCAATTTCTAGGTAAGGAGTTTTATTACTAGTGAAATAATTTTCCCTAGTGTATTATAGTGCCTATTAAATGTTTTTAGTGACTGGAGCTATGTAGAATTTATTAGGAATTTTTCAAGCCTAAATTCAAGTATTTTCATGGTAGATTGTGTAGGAAATTCAAGGGAATTGATAGTGGTTATTTCAAGGGAGCTATTTGGAGGCAAAAAAGTAGAATAGTAAGTGTATTCAATGAATTACATATGTATATGTGTGATTTTGAATAATTCAAGTGTATGTGTGTATATGGAATTGCTAGAATTAGGGTATGTTATATGTTTACATTAGGCCTTATAATGTAATTAGGTTATTTCCATGCTTGTAATATGTATTAGCTAGAGAAATTGGTGTAATGAACAATGGGAGTGAATGAGACATGTATAGTTGAACAGTGTGTGTATGTGCAGGAGGAAATATACCTATATGTATGTATGATCATCTAGTAATAAATTTTTCATGAATGGGCAAGTAGTGGTAAATGGAGAATTAATTTAGAGGCTTGTTGTGTGTGTGAGTTTGTTAGGCAAATGTGTTCATGACATTTGAAACCAAGTGCTAAAATGTGAATGTATAGTGTTAATGTTAAGGGTTAAATTGAAATTGTAGTATACGACATGTTAGGTTAAGGCTAAGACATAATTAGGTCAACCACTTAGGGATGCATTAATTAACATATATATGTATCATATTCAAATAATTAGTTTAATGTGCAATGCATGTAAAATTTGGAATTTATACCATGTTTGTATTAGAAAAATATATAGGGAGTGTATTGAGAAAATATAAAGTTAGACAGATTAAGTTGGTATAATTAGTGTATGTTATGTCTAAAATAAATTATAAATTAAAATAGTATTGCAATAAGTGAGTAATAGTAATAAGGATTATGTTGGATACATTATATTGTTAGAATAGTTTTTAGATAAAGTGTGAGTGAAATGCCTTTTTGATGTGTAAATGGTACATTTGGTCGAATGAATAGTACATGTGTAAATGAACATGTAATTTTGCATGACTATTTAAGGTCAGTGTACCAATTTAATAAGGTAAAAAGTGAAAATTGATAGATATACCCGTGTAATTTGTATAGCTAGATGGTAACTGAAGAAAAGATATATAGGCTATTTATTTAAAGAAGAATAATAGAAATGCAAAAAATTATGTTTAATTAACAATAAAAAAGATGACTCGAACAAATGGGTATTTAAGCAAATCTATGTTGGTAATTATGAGTTCAATAAGACTGATTATGAGTCACTCACATAGGGGTCCTGCAGTACTATTATGGGTAGATGAATAAAACTAACGAAAAGATGATGTTAGGTTATTGAGGTGGATGCCTAAATTGCTATATAAGTAATAAGTGAATGGTAAGTAGAATTTATGCTAATGAATTATGTGTAATAAAATGACATTGAATGATCTATGAATGATAAGTGTCAATGTGTAGTTTTCATTAAAATATAATGGGATACAGAAGAATTGGAAAGATGAGACTCATTGTGACATTGAGAAGAAACAAGTATACGTATATATATGACATGGCTAATTTATTTTAAAATTATTATGTCATGTTAGCCAACTAGGAAAATAATGTATGTGATTGGATAAAATACATATAGGTGAGTATGAGTGAAAAATGTCATACAACTTTTCGCTAAAATGTTTATACATTGTGAAACATCATCAACAACTGATATGGTTTTCATATGTTATAGGATATAATGGTCACTTTAGGGTGATACAGTCATCAATTAAGATGATTAATGAGCAATTATCAGATCAATGGGTTATGAATGAAATTACATCGTAAAGAGTTTAGATAACATACTTAACACTAATGAGACTAAATAAAACATAAAATAATAGCCCATATGAGTTAGATAATGTATTAGATAGGTTAACTAGTCCACTAGGTAATATAATAGCTATTAGGGCAATTTGGTGCTTATTTATCTATCAGACCCTTATGGTCACTGTGTGCCTTTGGTAGCATGTTATAGAAGTATTATATTAACATGTTTATTTTGGGACATGCTACCGAGTAGTTGTTATGTTGCTAAATTTCCATTAAAATGAAATAGTAATGTCTTATGTGTTTGTGTCTATGACATTAGTTTAAAATACACATGGGCCAAAGATGCTGATGATGTAGACACATATAATAGGGTTTTAAGAAAATAATGGTATAGTTCGGTAATGCTAGTTAGCGTGTCATCTCTTATTCGGACTAGCAATGGTTCAGGTAGAAGGTGTCATAATGTGCCATCTCTTATTTAAAACCAGCTATCAGGTCGGGTATGGGGTGTCACACATACACATATATTCCTCAACCCATACCATTTAGCCTATCAACCCTATGAATTCATTCCTCTCTTTGCAACAAAATTCCTCTTTAAGCTACTTTACTTTTAATCACTTAAGACTAATGGGACATTAATTATAACATATATAGACATTACATATATAATCCATGCATTTAGGGACATATAGGCACATGGTAATTATGAGAATCTCACACACTGAGTATATTCCATTAAATAAAAATACCTTCTAACTTCCTCTTTCTTTTTTGCTTTATCCATACTGAATGGCTAATACATGTTGCTGCCCTCCATTCATTTTAATCCTTAATTACTTTGCATATATTGTGAAATTAAGAGAAAGGAAGAATTCATGTGAGAAATGGTTCAAAAATTAGACTACTACAAGATTGACCCCTATTTTAAGCAAATTTCTTTCTTATTTGACACTAAATCCTTTTGTAAACTCATGTTCTCTTTTTCCAATTACATCTCAAAACATGCTAAAGTAAATATTTAATCATAACAACTAGAATTTATTACTTCTAACTGACAAAATATTAGCAATTCATTCTCAATCCCTTCTCAGTAGCCTTTAATAGTAGATTTTCATTTTAATATCCTTAATTTCATTCAATTTTTGTCATTCTCAAAACACTAATTTACATATACTTCTTTATGCATTAAATTTTAAAAGGAAATATTTTACCTGTGAATGTCCAACTAGCTATTGCAGTTTGGCAGTGCTACCATTATCTAGCATTGCTGTTACTCATTGGCTACCTTTCACTGCTGAATGGCAACAACCTAACTTGTCAACCTTTTCCCATTCATCTTTTTCCCTTTATTTTTCATTTTTTTTCTCTTTCTTTTTTTCTCTTTTTTTTTTGCTGGAGCTACCATCATCGGTGCACTATTAGCCTTTTGCCTCCCCCACTGCACTGTCTCTTAATTCCATGTTGCTCTCCCTTTATCTCTTTTTCCTTTCATTCTCTATTCTGCCTCTATCTCATCCCTTCTCCTCTTTCTTTTCTTTCTTCTTTCCTCTTTTTTTATCATCTATTTTTATATATCTTTATTGCATTATTGCAATTTATTTTTATTTAATCATCTTTATATACATTTCCATTGTAAATATATACAATTAATCCGTAGATGAATTTTTTTAATTCAATTAATGTCCCGTAATTCTTTCCTCTATGTGTAAAAATAATTTAATTATTTGCCCATATTATTTGAAGTTTATTCCCTTTAGTAATTATTCAATTTAATTTCTCTATTTTCTATCTGAATTATTCAATTATTTTTATTATTAAAAGACATAAATCTCATACTATTTAATAATTTATATTTAAATTTCCATTCTTCTTTTAATACTTAATTCTATAAATTACTTCATTTTCTTTAATCTTTATGTAAATTTATAGCACTTCCTTCTCATATCTTCACACTAACTTTTCAAGTCCTAATACTCAATTAAAAAATTCAAAATACTTCCTTTAATTTTTAATCTTATTACTAATCTCAAATTCTAGTAAACCAAAGATTCACCTATCATTTTCTAAATAACTTACCCCTTTCACTCAATCTAATTAATATATCGAGCATTAAAAACACTATTCATGCTCGGGATGTGTAGTTTGCCAAACCCTACATTTTCAGGCATTACATTTCTTCATCTTTTAAAAAATTTCAACCTAGAAATTCCCAAGGTCTAGTCATATTTTATAGGATCCATTAAGATATACTCTACCTATCTCAATTTTCACACCTTGTAACTCTTTATATCCCTGATTCCATATCATAGTCCTTTTCTTTTTGGTATTGTCTAAATCCTAACTTTACTTACCCTCTTAGGCATCTTATATATCCATAAATCCTTAATGGGCATTAATCTATTTAGGTAATCTTATAATAACTCCTTACTACTAACATCATTATATAATTAGCTCCATATGTATTAATGGGTTTAACCCTTTTTAACATTATGTATTAGTCCATGGTACACATATATTACTAGCTTATAATGTTTTCTCGATTAGCTTTCAATTACATCCATGATGACAACTTCTTATTATTAACATCATTATATAACCATTTTCATATGTCTTAATCAGTATAACTTCTCTTCTTTGTATCACTTCATGATTAACCACTTTAGCTTTTACCTCAAACATCTCAATCTTCCTCCTATTTTTCATTTATGTTGGTGTAGCTTGTCAAATTCCCCTTTCAATCAAGGCACTATAAGTATATATATAATTGAGATGCACTTATGCTTGTGTGATGATGTATGTAATGATATTGCAATATAAATATGCCAGGCTTTATTTTAATTTTTCACACTATATAATGCGTAACCTAACCACAATGTTTCATGCATTGAAGAGAATTGACCATTGATTGTAGGGAAGTTGACAGGTACGTTAGAGACACCCACTCCTATATTACTAAACATAGCATCTCTCTATTGAATCACTTTACATCCGACTCTTATTCCATGCTAACCTCTATATATGTGTCCCTTTTTTTTTCTTACTTAAAGAGCCCTTACTTGTTCTCATTCATACTTTCCTTGATAATCATGTAAGCTAAATTTACCTTCAGTTTCTATTAATATCAAATCAACTCTTAGTATTCATAGGCATCATTTTGTACCATATATAATCCATAACCTTAGGCACTCATGTAGTCTTTATATTTTCCTCATTTTAAGGATCGCCTAAGCTCGCTTTAATACTACCAAATGTGACACCCTTTACTTGATCCACCATAGGATCTGAATAAGAGATATCACATTTCTAACCTATATTCCTAAGCTTTTTTTTATAAACATTTGAAATGAATTTATCAAATATACTTATGCATTTCTTTAAATAAAACTGTTATGGGTTATTTTCTAACAAAAATTCGGCAGCGTAACAGCTGTCCGGATGGAAAAACCAAAAATTTAACCCATAAGAAATGAACACTTCTATATATTTTCAATCTTAATCCACAATCCTTTGGATCCTCTTAATCCTTCATAACCACACAACATTCACTTAAATCATGAATACTATCATTAGCCCATCATTCTTATATAATCACACGGTCAGCATCAATCTTACTGTCTCAACTATCATACAAATAAATATGCAATAAGCCATACTTAGACTTTGCACACTATTATTCTTTACATATTAGCATTTTACATTTCAAGACTCCTTTATACAATGACATAAGCCCACTTTCTAAACATTTAAATAAGTGCCCTATTTTATAGCTACATTATACAACAAATATAAAAGCTACACCAAAAGTAAATCTTTAATTTGCTATGCTCCCCTTTAGACTATTCTTCCTTGCTGGCTATACTAGACCTATGCACTAGCAAGAGCTAGTACACTAAGCGATAATGCTCAGTGGTGTATTCAATGAAATACACTTGAATTTCATACACATACAGGCAAATAAAGAATTTTGGTTCACACATCTTATACAAGCCATCATACATCTACCTATTTGTGATTATACTTATACTAACACACTACGATTAGTTATTGTAGCATTTTGTTCGTTATCACATACACATAGGCACTCTATCTTAATCATGCATATCTTTTAAATTACATCTTAATTCATATACCACTAGCTTACTTTAGCATTATGTCAATTTTAGTTACTTAGGTCACATGGTATCATGAATAATGTTATTTGTTATCGAATCATATACATGGGCTTAATTTTAAGGATACATATTAATCATGTCAATGAAGTGCAAGTTGTTCACATCTTATCATACTTTGCATGCTAAATGTATGTAGTTTAATCATTAATTGGTTTGCTATTATTCTAATTATTAATTAAATTATGCCAAATGGATTACTGACTCTTTATCAAGAATATTCATAAGTGCATATTAATCATATGTAAATTACCTTTACATTAGCCCATTATGTTATATTTCTATATTTCACTCATCATTACTCTTCCTCTTATTTTTTATTCAATTATCATCCTATATGGGCCATACTTGAGTGATTACTCTCTAAACACTGTATAATGAGATCTAAACTTGTGTAGAGGCCTGTATTATGGATCTCGATAGCTATAATTGCCATAAAATAATCAGGTCCTTAAAGAGCATATGATAGTAAGGACAAGCCTTAGGAACTTCCCACTAATAGGGGTAGCCCCCAAAAATGTCCTAATATTAGAATAGCAAGGACAACCCTCATAGACTTCCTAATATTAGGATAGCAGGGATAGTCCTTATGGACTTCCCAATATTAGGATAGTAGAGATAGCCCACATAGATCGAAGATGTGGAGGGTTCATATTTAGAACCTTGGCAGCTGTACCCCGCCTTAAAATAGGCAATGGCCCTTATGAACCAATGCTAATAACAGTTGCTAACTTCTTAGTTAACTAGTCAACCTATCCAGTAGGTTGTCTAACCAATATGGGCCTCATTAATCTTATTATTTTTACTTTCCTATAAAAATTTTACTGTCATCTTGTGTTAAGGACTGGTTTCACTATTATTTTATTAATCTTTCACTATGTCGTATGGATTCACTTGTTTGTATTTCATCATTCTTCCTTATTCAAGCATCATATATTCCAAAAATTCTTCAAATTTTCCCCCTTTAAAATGTAAACCATTAGATTGTATTCATTACCAATAACATTTATCTTCTCATAAGGAATCAATTTAAGTCTTTACATTATGTTGAATTTCCATTTTATAGCATCATATTTTACATAACTAGCATTTATAGACTTAATACTGACAGTACACATGTATATGTCTATATTTACACCCTATTAACCATTTGGCCATAAGGGTTAGCATCTCAATTAATTCATTATAAAATAAATTATCATTCATTTGTGAATTTCACCATCTTATGTTACATGAATATTCATTAACTCATATATATCCTTTATGTACATGCAATTCATATCATTTAGCCATGATGACCATTACCATACATAATTTTTTATGCTTTATTATTTAATCCCAACATGTTTTAAACATTCAATTAAAGTCATTTATCCATTAGTTAAGCATAAACTTAAGCACTTTTACACATATCATACTCAACATGTAAATGTACTAACATTTGAATATGAATAAATAATGCAATTTGACAAAAATTCATTAAATATACTTCCCATTTTACTTTCCTTCTTATAATCATATTTATCTCATCTATTGACTTCATACTTATCCTCTTACATTTCCTTTTGTGACTCTATTCCATGCTTACACCTGTTTTATGTGTTATGTTTTTGTTAGTAACACTTACACTCATGTCACGTCTTTCCTACCTAATTACAAATGTATTATACAACTTCTATTTCTATAACTATATTACTCCTACATTCGTAGATCAAATTCTATAAATCTAATTCATTTTACGCATGCATACTCAGTTGCCATTTTACACTACCATTGTTCCCTTTGGCATATATAACCATATTTTACATATTTGGTTCCTATGGTTTATTTTCTTGCATTTGTTACTCAATTAATACATTATATTTAAGCTTTCTCTTTACTACATCATTTGGCTATGACTTCTCTATCAAAATATTCTATTTTTGACTCAAAAAATTGTATGCTTTATTAGGAATATTTTTTTAACATGGCTGTCTGTAAAGCTTCACCTTACTTTACATGCACATGTAAGTCATATGATTCAAGTGAAAATATTCATACTTTTATTCTTAATTCCTATAAGGTTAAACCATACATTACTGAACATACACATTTAGTCACTTAATTTATGTGGTATTATCACATTACCTTTTCACCTCTAAGTCATATACAAGTACTCAAATCAATACCACTTAGTCACATATACCCAAACATACATCACTTTCATTTTTATCCTATTCTCTTAATTCACATTGTCCATGTTAAATTATCCACTTGAGTAGTTTACCTATATTTAAGTATGATATATTATTAATTATATATATATATATATAATATGATTTCTTTTAGTACTTTATTTTTTTTACCTTTGTATAACTATATTACTATCTTTAATAAACTTTTACCTTTCAGTTACATCTAATTTTACATGTCTAATAAATTATTTATGTAATTAATTCATATTCATAACTTGTCAAATTCAACATTTCTTATTAAAATCTTTAACATGCTCTTGTTAATTTCACTATGCCATATAATATAATTGATGTAATTTCTCAACCAAATGACATACACACATATTCCTCAACACATACCATTTAGCCTATCAACCCTATGAATTCATTCCTCACTTTGCAAAGAAATTCCTTCTCAAGCTACTCTAGTTCTAATCATTTAAGTCCAATGGGACATGAATTATAACATATATAGAAACTACATACATAATTCATGCATTTAGATACATATAGTCACATGGTTATTATGAGAATCTCACATACCAAGTATATTCAATTGAATACACATACATTTTGATTTTCCTTCTTTTTATGTTTACCTATGACACCCGTTACTGGATTCCCAAAAAAAACCTAATAGGTGATGCATGTACCCCTAGGTCACCCAGCCTAACTTTGCTCACTAGTACCATTCGTTTAACTTCTATACTTTTTTCTCATTTTCACTTCCATTTGTTTGCAAATTCACTTCTTCTTGTTTCTAAAATTTACTTAAGTCATTTCATACTAGTATTGTTGATTTCATGTAATGATGGCTCCTTTTAATTTTTTTTTTCGAAATTTCAGCAGCATAGCAGCTGTCCGGGTCCCTATCCAAAAATTTTGAAACCTGTTTAAGCACTTTGATAATCGTTTCACAACTCTTAGACCCATTTGGTCCCCTATTATCAACCTAACATTAGCTTATTCAAATATTAACACAGGCCTTAGGCCACAGATAATAAACATACATATATAGAGCCTCAGGCTCACATCATCAATAGGCATCATTTCCAAACATGCATTCACAAAACATATAATTCTATTCCATTCACATCAACAGTTTATACATACTTATATACATTACATTTACAGAACCTAAATACATATTTTCTACCCATTTCCCACCTAAGTACATGGATATCAAAACTATACAACATTTATTTTGTGTTCCTTCAAAAAGTATCCTCTAAACTTTTATCTACACGTTTCATGAGGCAGGATTCCAATCTTGATTACCTGCGCACCAAAAAAGGTACACTGAGTATACGAGATACTCAGTAAGCATTTAAACCATGTCATCATATCTTTTCATACATGTGCAGTCCAATTATTATTCTTGCCAAGTCCTTTAGTTCAATTTACACATTATAGTGCCAAATTACCAAAATACCCCTAAGGCATTTATATGTCATAAAATAATATTTTTAACTCGCATAGATCATTTAGGATAGTTATTAATATTCGTGACATGCATATTTTACATTAATCAATTCATTTAATAACATCTGTGTAAAATTACCAAAATGCCCCTAGGTCTGTATTTCATTAATTTATTTAGAAAATATTATCTAATTATGCTTAATTTTATTTCCATGATCATATTGATTATTTACTTAATTCAATTCACTAGCCCAGCTAGAAAGATGACACTTACAAACATTAGGCCTAGAAGGAATAAATTAGTGTAGTGGTCCCCATTCTAGACCTCGATCGTTGTACCGGCATGTGTAACATCATAGAGATCAGCCCGTATCCTCTCTAGCCACAAATAAATATATCAATCTATGTGACATAATAGAGATCAGACTGTAGGCCTCCGCAACCACAATTAAATCTCAACAACTGTGTGACATAATAGAGATCAACTCGTAGGCCTCCCCAACCACAAATAAATCATACAAATATGTGACATAATAGAGATTAGCCCATAGGCCTCCCCAGCCATAATAAATCTCATTGCCTAAACATTAGAGAACAAGCAGCTACTAAAACCTTAAGTTGACCAGTTTACCTATCCATTAGGTGTCTAACTAATGGGCTAAGTAGCTCATTTTAATTTCATTCATTGACCAAACATGTTCATATAAAATTTAAGTTTCAAATATAGATAGTTATGAATTTTATTAGATATTTCATTTTTTTCTAGTCTGGTATAGCCCTATTATGGCTCTACAGGGTAAAAATTCAAAAGTATTTTCAAGTTTTGAAACTATCTAAATTTGTCATTCAATATGCTTTAATTTATCATGCCATTTATTTCCATGCATTTAATACTTTTTGTCTAGTGACATTTTTCATTCAGGTAATGGTTAATTGGACAGTTATAGGTCATTTCGACCACTTTTCAAAGTACATTTTTGGGATTATTTTAAGTCCAATTTTAGTACAGTTTTCCTCATCTTATACATTGTATCCATAAGCCTAAAGCCAAAACATTTCTAAGCCAATTCCAAGGCCATATCATAAGCACAATTGCCATTCATTCTCACATCCAAATTCTAGCCCCAAAGGCACAAGTTTATGTTCATTTTCATAGTTCATTATAAGTTACTTTTTAAGCAAATGTTTTAGGCCATTGCTATAAGTTTTGGTTCGACATTTTCATTCATTTTTAAGTATGTTTTCAAAGTTTATACAAGTCCAATTATGCCATAATCATTGTCTAATATCAAGTTCATTTCTTAAGTTAATTGTCAAAACCATTATAGTATATATTCATCTCACTTAAATAACTAAGTTACATGCCATATTGCCATCAACATTCCTCTTAGGTACCAAGGAAAATAATGCATAATTCCATTTCCTTTCCACATTGTATCAATATTCATCTACACACGCCATGAACACAAATACACATATACTTACTCAATTCCAAGCCAATTCTCATAGGTTACATATACTATAAGTCATTTATCAAACATCACACATAAAATTTATCCATGGAAAGCTCTCGAGTACAAGCATAGGGAGAACATTTCATAGCGTTTTCCAATCACAACCACCATGAATCTCATTCTAACATGCCAAGAAATCCTTAAATCATATTCTAGGTATCATATATCCAATCTAAGCATTCAAACAACTCAAAATCAGCAAGCAATTTAAGCCTAATTTATAAGTTCCTTAAGCTATTGCTTCCTAATTCACTAAGTCATCATTTTTTCAACCTTCACATTGAAGTACTTATTCATAAACCCCATATTCTAGCCACCTTAAACTACTATCCAATATCTTAAATGCCTCATGGCATGAAAGAAATTCTTTAAGTTCACTTACAAGCCTTGTAGCCCCTTCAATTCACTAGAATCTCTAAGAATACCAAAACTGTCCAGCCACCACGTGAGGCTTCTCCTCTTTTTATGGACTCCTTCTTGCCTTCCAATGGCCA
>CANXYI012139342.1:0-11979 GCA_948208565.1 Hura crepitans | reverse complement strand
GAACTCATTATAATATATATATGTGAATGCATTCAATCATATAATAAGCATACACACATAATACGAACTGCACAATTACACCTATTCACTTAACATTATCCTATTAATCACTTTAATTAGACATAATTTCATACTCTTAATTATGCCAATCATTCATAATTTCATGCCTCTTATTTCTTGTGTAATTTTTCTTTTATATATTTTTCTATTCTTAGCCCATATTAAAAGACTACACTAAAAGACTTTGGCTAATGAAATCTAAAATATGGAGTGGCCAATATTTTGGACCTCGATAGCTGCACCTACCTAATTCCACTCAATAGTGGGGTTCAATTCTCAAGAACCATCCAAATTAAAATGGTAAGGAATAGTCTAGCAAAGACCTCCTAACTCACTATAATGCCCTTATGTTAAGGCTCCATGAATAGTGCCACTAAGTCCCAAAAGTGTGCCTACAGTGCTAGGTCACATGCACATAAATCGAGCCAATGCACTAGTTAGGAAACTTCGAGGGGCTTTAAAATGGTGAGAAATGCAAAATATAGAAATTTAGCCTAACTAATAATTCATTTTGGGTAGTAAGTTGCTGATCTATGTAATAAAAGTTAATAAAGCTAGGAATGACCCAGGATGTGCCCGAATGGACCCAAAAGTATTAGACCTTAAAGCTTAAAAATTCCATTGAGTCTTTGGTGAAAGAATTTTTGAATTCTGAGGTCATTAGCAAATTCTCATAATTTTTTAAGTTGGCACACAAATTAAGGAAGTTTAAAAATTATCTTATTGATGGAATTTGGCTGCAAAAATTTATGAGCATGTAGAAGGAATTAAATTAATGAATTTCAAAATAAATAGTGTAATTTTTTGAGGTCCGTGTAAATTTTGTTAAATATCTAAAGTTTTACTAAAAAATCGAGTCATTTCGAGGTGGTCGCAAGACCAACTCGTACCAAGCTAGCTGGCCGAAGGGCAATGACACATGGCAAGACATTGTGACAAGTAGAAAAATCCACTCACAAGAGGAGAAAATTTTCCCTTCTCATTGCTATTGGAACCGATGCTAGTTAGATGGAAAATGGGCATTTTCATCGTATTTTTCATTCTGTTCTAGGAAACTCTTCTCACTTAAATTCATGTTAATGTGTTAGAGACTTGAGAGAAAATGAATTACTGGAAAAGGAAATTCCAAGAATTAATTAAAAACATCAATGGTTTAAGGGTCAGAACCAGTTCATCAAGTGAAAAAGGTGAGCTTTTATGACATTTTCTTGGATTTTCTTGGTTGTTCTTGGCTGAAAATGGTTCTTTGTGATACCTAACATCTATGGGGATATGTGTGGCTTTATGTTTAAAGTGAATTGAGGAACAAAAAGGCTTAAAGAAGGGGAAGAAAAGCTTTCGTGACGAGTTGTAATTGAAATATTGGCAAGCTTCAAATGGTTCTCCTTAGCAAGTAAGTGAATTCCAACATTTCTTTTATGCCTTTTAACTTTTAAAGGGACTAAAAATGGTGAGTCATATGTGTCTAAGTTGATAAGTGAATGAAAGACTTGGTTTATGGAAATGGCTAAAGGCTTTAACTAGGATATGGGGGTTAAACTTGCTTGATTATATGTTAAGGAATAATGGTTGTTGTTTATAATATTTGAATATAAGTTATATGTAGATAGTTATATGATTTGGCATGTGATTAAGCATGATACATAAATGATAAAGCTAGATTAGCGTGTATATTAGACTAATTCGTGTATAAGGATAGCTTGGCATGTAAATGGCTTAATCAAAATATGTTTGAATGTGACTTAAGAAATGGCCAAGGCTTATGTTTTTGGTAATTCACTTAGGTTGGCATGATAATGAACTTGTGTGTTTGTGTATGTGTTGTGGTCATGTGAAAGTAATTAATGATGTAAGTAAGGTAGAGAAAATACTTAATTTAGACTTACTTACCAAACCACCCAAGAGCATTGGCAATGAAAGTGATAAGCAAATTTTTACTATTTTGCTAGAAATGGATAAACGTTTTAAAGTTTGATTCATTAGCCTTAAAATAGTCAAATTTACTTAGCTATAATTAGATTTGAATATGGAATGACCTTGACACCTATGGATGCTTATTAATGGGAATGGCATGAGAATATTGGTAATATGTGTGTGATGTGTATGCATAATAAGGTATAGTAGTATAAGTATGTTTAGCCTAATTTGTTTGACATGGAATTAGTTTAATGTACATAATTAAAAGGACATAAAATGTAATTAAGAATAGGCATGTAAAATTACTTGAAAAGTGGTTTATAATATATGCCTTTAAGGGTTATAAATTTTTAACAAGCAATGTGCCTATAATTTGTGCCTTTGAGGGCTACATTATGTGATTATGTATTTTGGCTATGATGCCTATGCTTTGGAAATAATGATGAAAACTACAGTGAAAAATATTGAGAAATGAACCAAAAATTGGCTATTAAAACTTGATAAAATGACCTATAACTATTTAGTTTGACCGAATAAAAAAATGAACTACGAAATAAATTTCATAACTATCTATTCTTTACTTTGAAATATTACAAGAAGTTAATTTGCCAAGGGAATAAACATAAATTGAGTTACATGGCCCATTAGTTAGACAACCACTAGATGGGTTGACCGACTAACTTAGGGATTTTAGTAGCTGCCAGACTATCTACTTTTCAGATAGGGCTGGTACAATGGCTTAGGTCCATATTGGGGCCACTGTACTAGTTTGTTAGATAGACAATTATATACCCTTGCCACTTAATGCTAATTATTTAATTTTTTTACTGTGGAGCCGTAGGTCCTGGAGGGCCACTACACTAGTCTATTGGATAGACTAGTCTACTAGGTAGACCTACTTATGCAATTACTGATCCTCAATTATGTCAGTACAGTGGCCAAGGTCCTGGAGGGCCACTGTACTAGTCTATTAGATAGACCATATCATGTTATTTGCATCTTGGGTGCTATGACTCAACTAGGCCGGTGTAGCGGTCGGGGTCCATAATGTGGATCACTGCACTATTTTTTTATTCCCTCTAGGTTCAGTGTATGTTAGTGTCATCTTTCTAGTCAAGCTAGTTAAATTATTTAACTAAATAACATAAGATTTTAACCAAAGGTAATAATCATTAAAATTTGCATAATTAGGCATGGTTATCTGAATAATACTACAGAACCTATACCAGGGGTATTT
Source organism: Hura crepitans (assembly GCA_948208565.1). Taxonomy (NCBI): domain Eukaryota; kingdom Viridiplantae; phylum Streptophyta; class Magnoliopsida; order Malpighiales; family Euphorbiaceae; genus Hura; species Hura crepitans. The sequence continues at coordinate 8,765 of CANXYI012139342.1, read as the reverse complement.
TGGTAATTTTCACACATATGGATTTTGTTGACCTGATAATTATATTCTTTTAATATTATTACTAGAAATGTTTTGAATCAATAATTACTTGCTTTTGAATGGCTAAATAGATAGCCAATTGGCATCTTCGAGTATAAGGGCATTTTGGTAATTTTACGTAAGTAATAGGATCTACCTTGATAAATTAAATGACTTGAATAAGATGTTTGGAAATAACCTAGATTCATAATTTAGCTGAGTTTTAATTGATTACCTGAGCTATAAATTGTTATAGACAAAAGTAGGGGTATTTTGGTTATTTTACAAAACTGTTTAAACATTGACCTATGCTTGTGAACTAAGTACTATTATCAGTGATAATGGCAATTGTTAATAAGATATGTAACTCTAAGATATTATCTAAAAGAGTAGTTGATAAAGGTACACAAGGGTAGTGTGGTTATTTTGATAAGTGTATTCTACTTATTAGCAAAATAACTTAAATGAATAATTGACATTATCACTAGAGATATGCATGATTACTTACATGACATGCTTTAAATACTTGAGTTCACCACAAAGTATTATATACCTTATTTTGGTGCACAAGTATTTTGTGTCAGTAGATAGCCTCATAATGTGTGCAGGTAAGTTAAAAAGACATATTATAAGGTTGCTATATGTTTAGTATATATTTTTGCACTCATATACATATGTGGGATATAGGTACCATATAAATGGTTTTGTTTATAATGTGATTTGTGTTCTGCAATTAATGTGCTATTAGGCTATATTTAAGTGTGTGTTTGCCTATACTTGATGATATCATATGTGAGCCTGAGGCTCTGATGTATGTTTTTCTAATTGTGGCCTGAGGCCTATGTTGTTGTTGATAGAATGATGGTGTTAGGTTGATACCAAGGGGGCACTAGAGGGATCCAGGAGATATGGAATAAGTTATTAGAGTGTTTTACAGGCATTGAAATTTATGGATAGGGACCCGAACGGTTATTAGGCTACCAGATTTTGGGTGAAACCTAACTGTACTAGAATTGGCCAATATGGGTATGAATAATATTGTGTGACAATAAGGAATACATGAGGACAAAAAAATGAATTTGGAGTCACATAGAACTAAATATTATCGAATAAGTAAAAGTTGAATGAATGAACATCGGAGAAATTGAAAGATAGGTGACCTTGCTGGAAGTGCACCACTTATTGGGTTTCTTCAGGAATCTAGTAGGGGGTGTCACATTTTATGGTATTAGAGCATAGGTTTAATATTCCTAGGTAGTGTACATGAGTACAGTTGTCTAGGGTTACATTCCTTTCAACTGGCATATAGCATAAGGCTGATAAGTAAGTCCTTTCGCAATAAAGACATAGTTAATTAGGTACTTAAAGGAGGGGCCGAGGAAGTGGCTAGTTTTGCAACTATGACTGTATAGGGGGTAGGCAAGGCATCAGTACCTGACCTCAGTGATGCTGTATAGGAGCTATAACCATAAGTGCCTTGCCAATAGCTAGCATAAGTATTTCATGTTTTGGTACAATAGGAAGTTATTTTGCTCAAACATACTATCATTGCTATTAATCCACCTCTGTCATCAACTCCCCCACGTAAAGTTCTATTCAAAAAGGCTAGAAAAAAATGATGGGATTTATCGACTACCTAGTGAGGAAGTAGGATGATGCTGTTAGAGTTAAGTGCTGGCTAGACAGGACATTCAAAATTTTGGAATAGTTAAATTTTACAGAAGAAGAGAAAGTGTAAGATATTTCTGATGGGGTTGAATGTATGAGTTAAGAATATAGACAATAAACCCTTGTGAGAGAAAGATTTTATAATGTGAATGGTAGCTGCATATGGCATGGAAGAAATTATACAAGAAAAGAGATGGACAGTCTCCGTCTTAGCATTAACCCCATTCTTAGTCAGGGTATTAGAGGTAAAGGCAAGCATAGTCTTATAGATTGATACAAGTCTCCATAAGTAAACCTTAATTACCTTTGTGAGCTAATAGTGCTTCTAGAATAATAGGTGATAAAAATGGATCCTCGATATGTAATACTTGTCAAAATGATAATAGGGGTAGTATGGATTGGTTAAAAGAGGAAAGTGTCATCCAGTGATGCATGAATATCAATTTTCTGCTAATCTAACTGATCTACTATTCCATGAGTTAATGTGATACTAGCAATTGATTGGCTGACTAAGTATCAAGCCATAATTAGGTGTAGACCTAAGAAATTAATCCTTTAAACTATCGAGGGACAATCATTGATAGTGCTCGGATGGAGAAGTTTTTTGAATAATCTTATCTCTATTGTCATAGCCTAAAAACTTCTTCGAAATGGGTAGAAAGTATATCTAATGTATGCCATTGATATAAATACTCTCAGCTCTAATCTTGAACACATCTCTATTGGTTTTAAATCTTTTGATGAAAGTTCTAATGAGTGGTCAGGGGTACCACCTCAGAGAGAACTTGACTTTGAAATTAAGGTATATCCTAGTACAGCTCTAATATCTATTGCTCCTTATTAAATGGCACCTACTAAATTAAAAGAACTAAAACAATTGTAAGATCTATTAGACAAAGGTTTTATCATACCTAGTGTATCTTTTTAGGGAACACCTATACTGCTTATAAGAAGAAAGATGGGTATTATGAATTTTGATGGTGCTATTGGGCCCATTAATGCACCAACAGTTTTTATGGATCTGATGAATAAAGTTTTCAACATTATTTGGATCAGTTTGTGGTGATATTAATAGATGATATTTTGGTGTGTTTTAGAAACAAGGGAAAGCATGAACAATATCTCAGGATTGTGTTACAGACTCTAAAAGGAGGGTAGCTATATGTCAAGCTCAATAAGTTCAAGTCTCAACTGAGTGAAGTTGCATTATAAGGCATATAGTTTTAGCAAAGAGAATCAGAGTTAACCCTAATAAAGTGAAGGCAGTGTTAGAATTGGAACCACCTAGGAATATGATGGAGATAAGAAGCTTTTTGGGATCAGCTATATATTATAAGAAGTTTGTGAAAGGATTTTCTATTATTGCTACTCCTTTGGTTACATGAATCAAAAATAATGTGAGATTTGAGTGGGATATTAAGTGCCAAGTAAGTTTTGAGACATTGAAGAAGGTGTTGACATGCTCTTATTATGATTTGACTAGAACAAGGTAAGGATTTTATAGTGTACAGTGATGTTTCACTAAATGGCTTGGGATATGTATTAATGTAGGATAGAAAGGTAGTGACTTATGCTTTAAGATAGTTGAAGCTACATGAGAGGAATTATCCTACTCATGACTTAGAGCTAGCCGCTACTATTTTTGCTTTGGAAATTTAGAGGACTTATTTGAATGGAGAGAAATGCTACATTTACACATATCATAAAAGTCTAAAATACCTCCTCACTCTGAAGGACCAGAACTTGAGATACGGAAGGTGGTTAGAATTGATAAAAAGCTATAATTATTTAATTGATTATCTCCTAGGGAGAGCAAATGTGGTAACAAATGCTTTGAGCAACAAGTTCATGGTGACTTTGAAAACCATGAATGCCAAACTGCAATATATCTCAGAGAATGCTATGTTGGTTGAGTTACATGTAAAACTAGATTTTAGACAACAGATTAAAGGAACTCAAATGAAAAATAAATAGCTAGTTCAAATAGATTGTAAAGCTAAAAAGGGAAAGTCACAGGGTTCTATTTGATAAAAGACAGATGTCTATATTATCATAATAGGTTATATATACCTAGTATAGGTGACCTGAGGTTACAAATACTAAAGGAGAACCATGAAGCTCCATACTCTATGCATCCTAGGAGCACAAAGATGTATTTAGATTTGAAGTCTCATTATTGGTGGCCTAGTATGAAAGGAGATGCAGTAGAAATGTTAAAAGGTGTTTAACATGTCAAGAGGTGAAAATTGATGTGGTGCTATCCACCTGATCTGTACATCGAACCCAAATAGGGGACATGTGCCTATAAAATGAAATCCAATTCCATTATCCAAAATCACTTTAAATTTTAAAACTTTTATATAGAAAACATTTCTTGAATAAAATATGAGATAAAACATCACAAACCTTTTTTGCATATAAATTGAGGTAAACATTGCAGTTATCATGTCCAAAATTTGACAGCATAACGGCTGTACCAAGACACTTTTCCAAATTTTTGCCTACTTAAAAATACTTTTATAATATCAAAAAACTCATCTCCAACCCAATGGGTCCTCCTTATCCTCCAAATAGATCATAAAACATAGTGAGCCTTAAGCTCTCCATAAACAACATTCTCACATGTAATCTCATTATTCAACATACAAACATGCGAAAAGTAGAAAAGCAATGTCAATAGTTAAAATATTTTAGTACAAAAAGAACACTACAAAACATAAATTAGACCTAATCCGTCTAGGATCACAAGAGCACACTAGCTATTAACCATTACATTTAGATCACAATCACTATTACAAAAAGAGTACAAAAATACCTACACAGGGGTTATCTTTGTGTCTCTTGATATACAAAAGCTTTAGTTGTAATCTGCTGCCCTATTACCTATGCATCCTAAACAAGCAATGTGCTAAGCTTTTGCTTAGTTGTGTAATCACTTTAACTTGTAGAAAGGTTAGTTTTAACATGCCCATAAATGCACACAAGCCATTTTTAGATTCAATATCACAAACATACAATTTCGGTGTCTTATATGCAAACATGCACATTTCAAGCATAAACAATGCATTTTGATATCATAATTACTAAGGCATTATATGAACATTAAATGACCACAATTTAATTGATATAATGCATTACATACACAAATTCATGATCTTTATAGCATTTTGATCAACATATAATAATAATGCATTTCAAAGAATCATAACATACATATTTTTCGGGTTATAATACCCTTATGCACACATGGACTCATTTATGCACATCATGATCATAATTACGTCATTTATAGTAATATGAATACTAATAATCATAATTGAACATCTTAAGACTGATTTCTATGTCATTCGGCCTACTTATATCCATTTGTCCCATATTAATGCCATTTAACATATAATACCAGATTATGCATTTTTGAGCCATTTTAATTATTTAACTTATTCCCATATTAATTTGACAACTAACTAAGACTAGATAATGGAATTATTTAGGCACGAAGGCATTCATAACAATAGGTATGTATACTTAGGCCCAAAGTCTCTCACATCCATGGATGCATATCACTTAGGCTCGAAGGCTCTCATATCTGCAGATGCATAATGCTTAGGCTCGAAGGCTCTTATACCCTTAGGTACGTCAATCTTAGGCTCGAAGGCTCTCATACCCATTGGGACATAATCTTAGGCCTAAAGACTCTCACATCCTCATATACATAAAGAATTTAGGGCCATAAGCTCTTATGCCCATTGGCACGTAAATCAATGACTTGCAAGTCTTATACCCGAAGGTATGCTAGTAGATGCTACAATCTTAGTTGACTAGTCAACCTATCTAAACTAGTTTATCTAACTATTTAAGCATCATTAAAAATGTCATTATGTGTCAAATTAACCAATTTCACTTTTTATATTATTATATTACTTAAAATCACCATCGGCCTCATTGCACCTTTGCATGGCGTACATGTATACTCTTAGCCAACTTAAGCCTATTGATGTCCATTACACCTGAAGGATCCATTTCCTAGGTGTGATGGCATCGAATCACAACAACATATCATATGTCACACAAAAATTAAAATATCCACTCAAATAATGATTTCATGGCATTTTCAAATATTTACATTCTAATGGTCATAGATCATCTCATAATGGATTTATAACACATATATATCCATTATATGTCAAAAATCCATTTTAAATGTATTGGCACATTGCATTTATACACATACAATACTTTTTAATCGACAAGAATGTGCACACACATGATAGCACACTTATCTATTCAAGTGGCTATAATGTCGCACACTTAAGCACTATGTCATTATCTAACATTCAAACACACTTAAAATATACTCACCATATAATATACACATCATAATCATGCAAAATGCCTAACCACACTTTCGAGTAGGACGACACCCTGTTCACGGCATATACAATTTCGAACCACATAATGCACTTAAGCAACAATTCAACATAATTGGGCATATAATCACTAAACACCTTACCAATTCACATAACTCATTTTTATTACACAATTGATCATAATTTCCTAATCATAGCATTTATTGAATCGTTAGATCCTTAATTACATTAATTACTAATATGGTCACAATGTACATAACAGATTTAATGTAAAATTTACACAATTTAAGGTGATTACACATACCAAAAAAGGTCGTATGGGACACCCGAAGTCGACCTAGGCCTTTTCCTTGCCTTAAGAGGCTTGAGTCACTGTATCGCTTACGAACGCAAAAGGGTACAAAAATTAAAAATTAGTATAAAATAATATAAACATCAAAAATTTATTTTGAACCTATATATATGCTCTACATCACCCAAGGAAGCTGTGAAAAATAAAATTTGTGAAAAAGAAAAACCCAAAAGTCGGGAGGATAGTATTAATCTCAAGATTCTTCTTAATTGTATTCTCAAAATAATTCACCAATCCCAATGATTTTGGTGTCGATGGACACATTTTGAGGCCCTCTTAAATTCGAGTATAGGCTTGTGGAGTAGGTCATCTTGAGGAAGAAGAAATTAAAAGAGAAAAAGAGAGGGAGGAGTGGATAATTTTTTAGGTGAAGGGAGGAGTGGATAGTGAGTTTGTGGTATGTAGGGGAGGAGATTAAACTTCCCTTATTTATACCCTTTTACAAAACTAATTTTTCTTTCCTTCAAAAAAATATTATAACTGATAAGAATGTTGGGTTTCCCCTATTTCTATCCCCAAAATTCCATTAATCCAAGACCTAAATTATCCTAAAATCTTGAGCCCAAATTCTGACAATAACCAAAAAAATTAATAAATTTTATATCTCAAAATTTAGGTAAAAAAATAGTTTCCAAATTAGAAAAATTCTAATTCCAAAACCATTGGACTATTTGGAATATTTAAGTGTCAAGTTGTAACATTTTCGGATTATTTTGAGCAACTTTTTATTTATTTCACAGTTTAGCTTTTCTTGTGGCACAATTCACAAGAAACTATTGTAAAATCTTAATTAGCATTTTTAACCATTTGAATGACTTTAGATTGGCTTTAAAGTTTGCCAAAAATTCTCTTGTAATTATTACTCCCTATTGGTATGCTTAGTGTAACTCAAGTTTTAAAAAGCACTATTCATCCCTCAAAGTACTAGTCATAAGACTCGGGATTTTTAGGTCATTATAGTTGAACATTAGGTTCCTTCTAGATTACTGCACCCTACAACAATGCCAAAATGGAAATGGGAAAAGGTGTCCATGGATTTTGTGATGTGTTTACCTATGACCGAAGGTAAATTTGATGCTATATGGGTGATTATTGATAGATTGACAAAGATAACTCACTTTATTCTTGTCAGGATGGATTATTCACTAGATAAGCTAGCTAGACTATTTGTTGATGAGATATTTAGATTACATGGTATGCCAGTGACCATCATTTTTGTTGAAGATCCTTAGTTACTATTATTTCTAATGGAGATCCTCCCTTTACTTTTAGATTTTTAGAAGAAGCTATAGGGAGCATTAGGCACTAGTGTGGACTATAGTACAGTTTTTCATCCTCAGATCGACAGACAATCAGAGAGGGTGATATAGATACATGAGGATATGTTGGGAGCTTGTGCTTTTGAGTTTAAAGGTAGCTTGTATTAGTACCTATCATTGATAGAATTTGCCTATAATAAAAGTTATCAATATATTTTGAGAATGACACTTTCTGAATTTACATATAGTAAACGATAAAGAAATCCTTTGTGCTGGAGTAAAGTTGAGAAAAGTAAATTTTTGGTATTTATTTGATTAGAAATGTAGAGGAAAAAGTGAAAATGGTTAAAGACAAACTGAAAGTTGCTATTAACAGACATTGAAGTATAATTTAATTTAAGCTATGACAAGGAACCAATCCAGATTTTGGCTTGTGAAGTGAGCAATTGAGAAATAAATCCATACCACTAGTTAAAGTGCTATGGAGGCATCATAATACTGAAAGGCTATATGGAGGGCCTAAGAATAGATAAGGGCATAACATCCACATCTTTTCGTTTCAGGCAATTTCGAGGATGAAATTTTCTTAAAAGGCAAAGAACTATAATGCCTATGCATTGAGGCTCTGTGAATAGTGCCACTAAGTTTGGAAAGTGTGCTCGGGGTGTTAGATCACTTGCATGTAAATCAAGGTAGTGGCACTAGTTGGGAAACTTCGAGGGCCTTTAAAATTGTGAAAAAGGAAAAATCTAAAAATTTAGTGGAACTAATAATTCATTTTAGGCAATAAGCTATTGATTTGTGTAAAAAAAGTTAGTCGGGCTAGGAATGACCTAGGATATGCCTGGATAGACCCAAAAGTATCGAACCTTAAAGCTTAAAAATTCCACTAAGTCCATTGGTGAAAGAATTTTTGAATTCTAAGATTATTTACAAATTCTCGTAATTTTTTTATGTTAACATGCAAATTAAGGTAATCTGACAACTATCCTATCAATGGAATTTGGTCACAAAAATTTATAAGCATGTAGAGGGGATTAAATTATGAATTTTAAAATAAAAGGTGTAATTTTTTAAGGTTTGTGTGAATTTTGGTTAATT
>CANXYI012139339.1:0-11871 GCA_948208565.1 Hura crepitans | reverse complement strand
TACATATATATATATATATATATATATGTATATATATATACACGAGTACATATATATATATATATATGTATATATATATATACGAATACAAATACAGATATATATGTATTCATATATATATGTATACATATATAGTTATATGTATACATATATATATGTATGTGTACGTATATATATGTATGCATACATATATATATATATATATATATATATATATATATATATATATTTATATATATATATATATTTATTTATATATATATGTGTGTGTGTGTGTATCCACTGAACCCATTTTCTTTAATCTCTGTAAATATGTGTTCTGGAGAGCCACAGGTGGTGGTATTGGAGCTGGTGGTGCTGGAGGTGGTTGAGCATCTGATGCTATTGTCTGTCTAAATGGATTTATAATTTGTTGCATCATTACTTGTGGAATCTATCCTTGTGCCTATGCTGGCTAAGTAGCATCACTTAATCTAGGATTACCAACATTAGCTTTTGCGCCTTTAACTATCGTAGGAGCGAAGCTCGCTGCCTCCTCCCTCTGATCCAGTTAAGTCGGTTCACTTATCGTATCTATAAGAGAAAACACTATAAGCCTCTTTAATTGTAGTTGACATAGGGTATAGACTCTTTAGACATGTGTACTCATGCATTACTTGCCTAGGAATGTCTAAACCTAGCTCTAATACCAATAAAGATGTCACACCCTTACTCGATTCCTGAAGAAACCTGATAAGGGCATAAACATCCCCTAAGGTTACCCATCTTTAGATTTCCCTATGGGTCATTCATTTAACTTCTTTTAATTTATTCTATTTTCATATTTATGTTTAAAATTTTTCTGTCATTTTTTTTATTTTAATTTCATAACAGTCATATTACCCTAGGAAAGCCATTTATTTTGTTATAAAATGTTTTTACAGAAAATCGAACAGCATAATGGCTGTTCTGGTTAAAAATCAAAAAATTTGTTGTCATAAAAACACACTTCAATATAGTCAGTATTCAAAACTCTACTCCTAGACGGTCCTCCATCCTCATCATTAAACACAATCACATGCACAATCATAATATATAAAGTCAGCACTCAATCATAGGGTCTCAGACTCGTCATCATCAAAAAAAAATACAAAGAATATAATAGCAGTTATTTCACTTACATACATACATATATTTTAATTTCATTTCATCATATTTCATTTATACTTCATTACTTATTTATAATTCTTTGCATATCCCCAAAACCCCCATTATTTTTATTCACATGAGTAGACATCCAAAATTTATAGACAAAAGACAGAGTTTTATACCCTTAGGATTCGTACTGCAGCTACTGAGGCTTTAACTTCTCGTATATTTCCTATCTTTGACCTATGCATCGAAAAATCAATACACTGAGTAAAACTCAGTGGTGAATACTGAATAAAACATATGCATGCTCCACACTCAAATATGCATTCATGCAATTACAGTCATTCATAATAGTTCATTTCCATTCATCAGACAATTACAATGGTTCATACATAAATCACAGTCAAATACTGCAATATCATACACCGCATCATATTTTTCATTCTCACAATTCATTTATGTTCATTTCATCTCAAATAATCATGTTGCATGTATTATTTATCATTTCTTATCTATTTTAATTATTAGGCCCATACCGATAGATGACACCTAAGTACACTAGATAGCGAAATCTTGGTTGTGTAGTAGTCTACATTTTAGACCTTCATTGTAGCTGCACCTACATCATGATGTGCTGTGGTTTTATGAACTAAAACGCTACTACACTAGCCCATAGAAATATTGTGTAGTGGCTCTAAATGAACCATAATGGCTGCACCTGCCCAAAGTCATGATAAAAATGGTATTGATCTAAATAATCAAACCTAGCAGCTGCTTTATTCCTAGTTGACCAGTTAACCCATCCAGTGGGTGTCTAACTATACAGGCATTTTATCTATTTTTTTTTATTTTTCATTTAGCTTTAGGTCTTTTTGCACTATTCAAACTCATTTTTCATTAGTCTTTTCATCGTTTCTTTTTCCAAGTGATTTACATAATCACTAGTAATGGTCATTCCCTTAGCTCCCTGCTAAGTTATCCTCATTTATTTCATTATTCATGTACCATAGACATTATTCATAAGTTTATGCACATTTCAATGCGCTTAAACTCTCATGATACACATTTATGTATTAATATCACAGTTCATTCACTTTCACTTTATTTTCATTGTACTTCTTCAAAGTCCCTTTCTTGTCAATATTAAGCTATTTAAATCCACTAATGACCATTTCATTCTCGAATCTTTAAGTCGTGTGTCTCAGCTATTTTAAGTTCCATAACACACATTTATGTTTCAAGCCTTTTTCTACCATTTCATCACATTTTCCTACCTTATATATATATCTTATTCATCATTATATCATTTATTCTCATGCATTAACAATCACCATTTACACATACTTCATACATACTCCATCCGGCTATGCAAAGAATTATAACAATCATATTCATTTCCATTATTTTACCTCATGTTTATACATCTTACATATATATACATGGAAATTATCAACATATATTTCATTTATACATATAATCATTTACCATTCACACTTACATACCATTGACACAATTAGGCCATTCAAGGTTCTTACCATCCACATTCAATTATCACCATTTTTATCACATATTCATCACTTACATACACATATACACCAAATACCTTAATTATACCTATCAAATACACATATTTACATAACACTTTCATTTTTTCATATAAGATTTCATGTAAATTTTCATACAAATGATTCATGCATATGTTTCATTCATATTCACATACCTCTATATTACAATTTGCCACCTCTTAATGATCTTTTTAGCCTTGTTTCCCCATTTCCTTCTGTTTTCATACATATACATTTCTTAAATTTAGAAAATTCCTAAAAAATTCATAGTAACTCAAATTTTATTTCTAATTACACCTATAGTCTTAGAATCATCTTTAGTTTACATAACTAAAAAAAAGAGATTTCTCAACTTACACTTGAAAGTTTCACTATTTACCATATGAGAAATTCTCCCTTTCTAAGTCTCCTTTTGATGAAATTCCACTTCTATGGAGTTATTTGGGTCACGGAGGGAATTTTATAGGGGTTACTTACTTAATTTGGTAGAGAAATGCATGATTTAAAGAGAGAGGAAAAAGAAAAATGTGAGGGACATAAACAAAAAAACGACATTAGCAATTAGAGTAAAAAGGAAGAAGATGAGCTCATTTTGTGTATTATGGGCTTGGATTCACTATATTTATGCTTTATACAAGTGATCTTTGGGCCCATTCACTTAATTCTCGATTTATATGCCTCGTTTCATTTTGGTTTTGCTTCAAAGTAAAAAAAATTCATTGTTATTTATCTAGACCTCTAAAAATAATGTTCTTGGTGTTAAAATTCATCATTTAGTCCCATTAAGAGATTCATAAAATTTCTAGTCAAAATTTTACAATTTGCCCAGGTCATTATTCATTCATGAAATCTAAAAATTTCGAATAAATAGTAAATGACCTCTAAATATTAAAATTCTTTCTCCAATGGACTCATTAGAATTTTTTACCTTTAAGGTGTGCTATTTTTGAGTCCATCCGGGCATATCTAAGACTAATCTTGGCACAAACCCATTTTATGTCACTATTCACTTATTTACTACCTATTATGATTTATTGGTTTTACTAAATCTTTTAATTATTTCATTTTCATCATTTTCTGGCTTATCAAAGTTTTATGAGTAGTACTTGCCCTTTTTTACCTTTGTACAGTGCCCCGACCTTTCGAAAACACTATTCATGGCTTGAAAAATACTGTTTATGAAACGGTGTTTCACGAATGTTACAATTTTTCATATTTGAATATGAACATGGTTTCTATCATTAAAGAAATAATGTTAAAACTATTTTAAACCTGAATGAGTTTACAAAGGTCCTTAAAAGCACATTATGCCATAAAATGAGAATTTGACGTATTTAAAGGCATAAGTTAATCTAAATGCACTTATAACCTTAATTAAGTATGTATATGTTTAATACATGCTATATGGATAATGTGATTGCATGTGTATATGGCACAAGTAGGGCATAATGGTGTGTTAAAATGAGCATGAATGCCAATAATGATGCTTTCAATGAAAATAAATTGTTTTAGTCATTTAATGGGTAAAACATGTATGATAAAAGCTACATAAGCTTATTTAATAAGCTGAAACTAAAAATAATAGTTTTAGCCCATGAGATGCAACAACCTAGGGAACGGATAGGTTGACTGGTCAACTAGTGGATATAACAACTACTAGGGCACTTCGGTGCTTAGATGAGATCTAAAGGTTCACTTTTAGTTTTACCTGAGGATATATATGTTGTGATCTTTGAATCTTTACAGATGTAGCTACTAGTAAGATCTTGTAGGGACCATTGTATTGAGCACATATAGGTGCAATTGCATAAGTCTGGATGGGCACTTCATAACTTAACTAGTGCAGCAACCGTTAAGGTCCAAAATGGGCCACTACAAAAGTTATGATTCCAATATCCATAGGTTTAGGGTTATTTCCATGGGCATAAGTTTATATAATAAAGCAAACAATAAAAGTAACTCGTAATAAATGACATGGCTTGAAAATGACATAATAGAGCATGTATGATGTGAGAATAGTTCATTTGGTGAAATGTTGTTTTTATATGTTATTTTTGGTATACATGCATGATATAGATATCTTTGCACATAATGCATGTCAATTGGACATGAATGTGATATTTTACCATTTTTACATGATTTTTATGCAACATGTGAAATGACAATGCATGTTAATGAATAGCATATAAATATGGCATGTAAGGAATGTTAATTAGCACATGTTATTTAGATTACACAACAAAGCATTCACTTAGCATGTCATTTGTTTACAATGCATAGGAATTAAGACATTTTTATACTCGAAGCCTCGGGACATCAAGACTTAATTAGATAAGGCTTTATTTTAGTAAAGCTCATTTATATAAATAGATGTGATGTATAAGATGCACTCAAATGTATTATTGTAAATGAATAGGCCTAATGTTGTAACTAAATTGTAACAAAATGTTTTTTTTTTTGGATTTTAAAAATGTATAAACTGTATTAAATTGTGATATTGCATGTTGTGCTATATGATATCTCTTTCTGAGGTTAAGATATCTTGTGTTTTTGTTTATGTGTTGTTGAAGTGATTAGAGTAAATTAAGTTCAGAGAAGTGTGTAAAATGATCATAGAAGTTTATTTTCTTATGTATATTACTATTTAAAATTTGGAATATTACTCGGTACAGTCATTATGCTGCCAAAATTTTGACATAAGGATTCCCAATTTTGAATATGTAACATTGTTTGAAAAAGTTTTTAAGAACTTATATTTTCACATACAATGATTTTTGACAAAGAATGTTTTAATGTGATAAGGGAACTATAATGAGTTTGGATATCTCAATATGCATGCACACTTTAGTTAGGTTCGATGACCTATTGGTGACTAGATCAAGTAAAGGGTGTCATAGGTTTGTTCAAAACTTAGGAACAATTCTAAAACAACAAACATTTTTTCAGTTTTTGCTCATATAAAAATCCAAAGGTTAGAAGGCTTTAAATGTCAAAACTCCAAAGCCTACAAAAATTGAAAGATTTACCTTAAGCCTCAAATTATTGTGCATTCTCTTCTCAACTATGGTTACCCTCATTAAAAAAAAAAAGAGTTTTCTAATTCCCACTAGGCTAATCAATCAAGACCATGAACCTTGGTAAAAGTTAGGGAAATTGAGAGAAAATATTTAGTCAAAAAATCTTCGAACTGGCTAATAACAAGGATATCATCAATGTATTACTCAAAAAAGTTAAAAGCATAACATTCAATGTATAGTCGAAGCACAATGATTCAAAACACTGGCAGGGGCATGAAGCTAGCACCCATAACAAGCTATTTATTGATTTCAAAAGCTCTATGAACCTCTAAAGACGTGAGCTTTAAAATATATCACTCCCGATTTACAATCTATAAAAGTTCATGAGCTTTAAAACATATCTAGCCATTTTAAAGGCACAAGTCTAGAATCAATTGATCAAACATAGCACAATCAGATCCCAAGCCTTAACCAAATATGGATGAGCTAAATTAAAAAAAAAATCAAAGAAAAGCTTGATGTGTTGAAAACTTGTAAAGGGCAGCCTAGGCAAAAATTAGAGCGTACCTCAATAGATTGAAAACCCACAAAGGGTGATCTAGGCAAAAATTAAAGGTTAAGAGAAATATTTAGTTGGCAAATCTTTGCATTAGCTAATAATAAAGGTACCATACTATGCAATTATATACATTTGCATGCTCAATCACTTGTTCATCCTAATCATTCATCCTTCAGCCACATGTGCTTAGATGCTCACCATAATGAGTTGACATTTTGCCTCACCACCTTTATGGTACATTCCATTCGACTTGCTCTTCTCCTCCTTCATGGAACTTTTCATCACCTCAACTCAACCTATTTCTTCATGAGACATCTCATTCACATTATCCCAACCTAGCCTACCACTTCACACCTTAACTTTTCATCAAACCTAAGTTTTTCCTATGATAAGTTTGAGAGGAGAATAATCTGAATAAAAAGACATACACTATTTCATGCATCTAGATGCATAGTCACCTATGCCTCTATCTAGTAGAAAATAGATTCACTCATACATTTGTTCTAAGAATAGGCACCCATTTGCTTGTACGCATTCGTATTCATCATCTCTTAATCATAGGGTTCATTAATCTATCTTAGAAAATGATGTATTTATCATCCATTAATATATCTATCGTCATCATTCATCCATCATAAGGAAGGATTCATTCATCCATTCATCTAGAAAAAGATATATTCATACGATTGCCTATATATGCATTCATCATAAGGAAGGATTCATTCATCCATTTATTTAGGAAAAGGGTATATTCATCATACAACTGCCTGTGCATGCATTCATCATTTATTTAGATTCCTCATTTGTTTAGGATAAGTTAAGCAAAAAAAACACAAGCATCACTGTATTCATAAAAAAATGCATTAGATAGTAGAAAGCATAACTCACTACATTCCTTTATTTAGAAAATTAGGGACTAACATACATGTCATTCAATTCATTTAAACATTTTTTTTACTATGCATCCATCCCTTCATGACATATTCATACCAAATTATCTAATTACTTCAATAAAGTCATTTCATTCACCACCTTCATATTTCCATGCTCATCCATAGGATAGAGTGCATTCATTCATTCAAGAGAAAACTAGGTTACCATATCTAATCATGAAGACACATCCATACATTTGCACATGTATCAGATTATTTACTAACCTGCATTAAGTAGGCCTCAAAGCATCTAGCATTAGTCACATACTTCAAGCACATAACATACATACACATGCATTATTTATAGAGTTTAGCATATTCATAAAAAAGAATCAGGTACAAAACATTCATTAGGTTTACATGCATAAGTACAAACATACATGTATTATCATTCATCATTTGGCATAAGCATCTTATCTAGGCATATGATTATAACTCGCATAGCTTAAGAACACAAAATTTACATATACATATCATTTAGGATAAAGTTATATTCATAAG
The DNA here is from genome assembly GCA_948208565.1 of Hura crepitans. Taxonomy (NCBI): domain Eukaryota; kingdom Viridiplantae; phylum Streptophyta; class Magnoliopsida; order Malpighiales; family Euphorbiaceae; genus Hura; species Hura crepitans. Next base: position 4,166 of record CANXYI012139339.1, on the reverse strand, counting down.
AAAAGATTCATTCATCTAAGAACTAAGCACAAACCTACCCATACAGGGCACTACATTTATATCAGTTTATATCAATTCACACATGCACATATCCTAGTCACATAAGTCATGCACACTCACATGCATTAGCTACATGCCTAAGTATGTTTAAGCCTCTAACTCATGCATCAGTCATGTACTTACATCACATATAACACATGTATGCATGATGTCACACACATACTTGCACGATATTAATATCCTTAACACTGGATATGGTTCAGACCATTGCTTCAGGCCTAACACCATATTCGATTCGATCAACACTATTAGTTTCTTCAAACCTATCACCAGATTCAGTTCGGTTAGCTTCTTCAGACTCATCACTAGATTCAGTTTGATCAGCTTATTTAGACTTATCACTAGATTCGATATAGTCAGCTTATCTATACTCATCACCAAATTTGATTAAATTAGCTTATTCAGACTCATCACCAGATTCAAGTTAGTCAGCTTATGCAGACTCATCACCAAATTCAGTTCGATCAACTTATCCAAACTTATCACTAGATTCAGTTTGGTCAACACTATGAGCATCTTCAGACTCATCAATAGATTTGTTTTGGTCCACACTATCAACCTCTTCAAACCTATCACCATATTCGGTTCGGTCAACTCTTTCAAACTTATCACCAGATTTGGTTCGGTTCATTTGCAACCTACCAACCTGAAGGCAAGCAAGCACCTGTATTCAGTGTAGTTTATCTTCACCTAGAGGCAAATAGGCACCCATATTAGGTATAGTTTTCTTCAGTTTAACATCTTAAAACTCCCTTAAAGGCGATTAGGCACTCGTATTTGATGTAGTTTATCTTCACCTGAAGGCGAGTAGGCATCTATATTTGATGTAGCTTACTTTTGAACCTTATTTGGAAACTTTAGAAGCAAAGGCATGTTCAGATCCAGTTGAATTTTCACTTCACTTGAGGATGAGCAAGCACCTGTATTCAGTGCAGTTCATCTTCACAATATCAATTATTTTTTAAAGGGAAGTTACAATTCAGGTCTAGCAAGTTTTTACAATGATTTAAAGGCAGGCATCCGTATGCAATGTAGCTTCACACCAGATAAGTATACCTTCAGGTACTCGAACTCAGGTACTTTGATGTACACTATTTTAATTTCTGCATTTCCACTGCACACACTAAAGTGAGGGCAACTGTAGATGCCCTACCCTTTTAGGCCTATGATAATAACTAAAGACAAGCTCAAAGCAATAATATAAACCCCTTAGAAATTGAGTCGGCATTGACTAACATGCTATAGGTATGCTTGGACATGATGCCACTAGGTCCGTATCACTCAACTAGACTCTACTTGGCCCAAAGCCCATGGTTTGCCTAGACAAACCAAAGCCCACATTTGCATAGACTAATGCAAACCCAGCCCAAAGCCCATGGATTGACGGGAAAGCCCATAACCTACGTTCGTACGAACTTACCGATGGAAAGCTTCCAAAAGTAGGAGCTTTCTATTCAGACTCTATCTCCCAATCTTAAAATGATTCTAACTCTTCTAGACATGAGAGCCATCCCCTAAACCTATAAATACCCCCTTTAGGTATGAGAAGATGGAGGTAATTTGAAAAGCCAAAACCCTACTATTTTGAGAGTCCAAGAGAGAACTCTAATGCAGGATTGATTCACTAGAACTTAGCCCACACCAAAATAATAATCCTTTCCAAAATCCAATCTTTTACATTATTACTTGAAGCTTATTTACAAGATCTGAGGCCTCCTACTGTACTTATTTTCATTCATTCATACTGTTTCTATGAACCTATGATCTCTCTTGATTGATCAAACATGAGGTGATTTTATGTAATCCCTACATTGATTATAGGAGTAGAATGTTATTTCGAGCTGTTTAATAGTATGTAATTACCTATTAAACTATTATGATCATTCTGTAATTGAAATCCTAATCACATGAACTTATCTTAAGAAGTGATAAGGTCTGCATGGACTTAATATATTGATATGTGTATAATCTGATGTCCGTGAGGATTATTGTTCGATAATAGTTTTCTATTTGCTTTGTATACCATGTTTTAATGTATCTTGTTTACCATATTGACATGCTTCTATGGTGTTATCATGTTGTATGATTATTTTATTCCTCAATATGCATATTGATATTCTAGAATTAATGTGTGGTCCGCACGAACTTCCTTTCACAAGGATCGTAGTCCACATGGATGTATACATTTTATGCATGCTTATTCTGTTTTGTAGTCTGTACGGACTCCCTTTCATAAAGATGTATACATTACCATTCTTATTTGTATTGCACATATGTTGCTACTCTATTATTAGGTCCTCACGGACCATTATTTATGTTACTAACCTTTTCCTTGAGTTGTGTAAGAATAACCCTTCATACTGGCTTGGAGGTCTGGACGAACATATTAACCATGATATGTTGTAGTCTGCATGGATAAAGGTCGAAGCCTTACCTAGTCCACATTAACTAATTGATATAAAGACGGGACTAAACATTTTACCCTCTATTTGTTTATTTGGTTTTATACCTTTTAATTCTCTTGCTTATTTTGTATTGTAATAGGTAGCTTAATAACTGGTTTTACATGCCAAAAGCCTAACCTCACATTAATGGTTTTCTACATAATTAATTGGTGATTTCTTAATAAAATGATTTTAAGTTTTCCTTAATAAAAGTTACATTGAAAATGTATTTTAACAAAGATCAATCTCTTAGAGATGGAAGTTGGGCAATTACCGTCAATTCCTATAAAATTATGGATAGTTGTCAAGTTAAACAATCACTAATGAATGACTCAATTTTTGGATGTTAATACACATTAATGCTTGTTGTATATTTCAATATTGCAATTTATTTCCTTTAAGTGAAAAGGTGACATAAATGTTTTAAATAAATGCTTGCTCGCATGATACGAGATTGATAAATATTAGAATATAAAGGAAGGTATATTATTGGGCATAAATAAGATCTGATTTTGAACCTTTTATGGGCAAAAGATCAGTGGTCCTGTTATAAAGCTAAGTGGTGACACCAAACACTAACCGCTCTCATCCCCGATAAAATACAATAAATCTACACTAAAGATCCCTTAAAAAGATAAAAAAAAATAGCTTTTAAGGAGTTAGTAACTGAGTAGGTTATATCAATTGGGATTGGACACGAGTTTGGAAAGTTCATCCAATCATATAAGCCATTTATATGATTAAACCTTAAAGCTCAAATAAGGTTTCTTGAAGATTTATTTTCCTATTTCCACTTGAAAAATGGTTAGACAGAATAGAATCTTGGTTGTTTCACCTTTAGTTTTTCTTTGGAATAAAGGAGCTTATAGTACAATGTCTATGAACCAAGAAGATAGCTTATATAATTTAAAAACATGCAATCAACATGATACAATAGTCAATTTAATATATTGGACTAAATTTTTAGCATACTGATATCAAATAATGTTGTTTAGTGGTTTATAGATCAGCTACCTTATGTTATTGTAAGCATCCATGAATTCTTGACATTTAGTGATATTAGTGTCCTTATTTTGCTATACTTGTTGTTATAAAAGTATTAGAGTAATGAAAGAATGCTTGTAATGAATAATATATGATATTCAAGGCTATAAAGTGTATATTTCTAACTTAACATAAGATTTACTAGATGTTCCTACTTTTCTTTCTTGAAAATGTATGCATGCATTTAGTGTACGAATGTGATGTGGATACTAGGGTGTAATGATTTAATGTACATTATTTCATGAAACTATTGGTATACCAAGCATCTTTTATATGTATAAATGTCATGAACTATGCATCTAACACCATCTATTGGCTTTACTGGTGGATGGGTACAATTAAAGCAATTTAAAAGGGCCATTAAGTAGAAGTTAATTTATGTGGTTGAGAAAGAAGGTGAGTATCTTTAAGGGACTTAGGAGAATTAGGTTTGGTTGTTCTTGAGACTGGTCTTCATTTTATGATGGGTGAACAACGGTTTGGTTTAGAGAGTTCTCTAAGATTTATAGATGTAAAGAATTAATTTAAACACTTTTTTTATTAATCAGTGATGCCCCTACTTTCCTATGAGTCATTAATTTATCATTTTCCCTTTTTCGTTTTTCTTTGTATCCTTCC